>OY992521.1:12392130-12669980 GCA_963921215.1 Scoparia ambigualis | reverse complement strand
GGCCTATCCCGGTTTCGGCTTGACGTCGATATCTGGGACCCCTGTATACGTCGTCGGTAGCAAAACCGACCGATGGCAATGTTCGTTTTGAATATGGAAAATCGGGGTTGGTAATGTAACCCATACCTAACACACGCGTATTATCTTTTAGTATGCGTTACCATGACTTTATTAATGTGGCACGTAGCACATTATTTTTAAAAGAAGAAAACACAACACATACGACGATCAAAACCGAAATAACAATATTATGATGATATTAGAGATTCATTACTAGGGAAGTAAGTATATAGGTACTATGCGATGATTGACAAAAAACGATAACATACTAAAATGAATATGTGAATCGTCACTGTTTTACATTGGTTTAGAAGTAGTTAAGTTATTCTTTTATTTCACTTTGGTATTTTGGTTTTGATCATTGCTGTTGACTATTCATTAATAGTAAAGCAAGACAACAACAATGCAAACTTGGTTTGTTAATTAGATTGTAATGGCGTTTCTTTGATGGCGGAAAACCATGGCGATTGACTTTGGACTGATCCTAATTAATCGCTAACAAAGCAAGGTAGAGAAACGATTCATCAATACACAAGAAAAGGAATCATTGTGGAAAAAATTATGAAGCTGTTTAAGTAAACTTTACTGATTTACTTGATTGGTTATATTTTATGTTTTTTTTTGCATTAATTACGCTTAAATATATGGAAACGAACTCAAAGATAAAGAAACGTTGAAAAAATTACTTTGAAATTCCAACTTATGGTAGTTTTTCCAGCGTTTCAATTTTAATGTCTCATTTACTTGATATACTTCTTAAAAGATAAACGTTAAAAAATATATATAAACAGGATTCGATCCCGCACCCTCTGATATCTAGTGTATCAGAGGTTTCAAAAGGTGTCAGGTGCCCTACCAACTTTGCTTTCAGAGTACATAACATAGTGTTGCTAAGCTGGTTGGGTTGAGAACCTCCTCCTTTTTTGAAGTCGGTTAAAATAGATGCGAATGAGTAATATATTCAATATTTTATCTTATCTTAGTGGGCCTGCAGAGGTCTCCCTCTCGCAGCAGCATGTCGACCCATTGGGATCTTTTGTGCAACCCCGTCCTACTCTATCTGTTTCCTCAGTGAAAACGACTGCCATAAGCTTGGAATGTCTCTGAGGGCGAAGAGCCTAAAATCTTCTGGTTTCGGGTAGGCCAATCCCAGGAGACTCATTCTTTTCCTAGCAAGGGAGTCACAGTCACACAGTAAGTGTTGCATGGACTCCGTTCTCTCCCCACATGCCCTGCACAAGCTGTCTGTGGCTAGTTGCATTCTATGGAGCATTTGTTTTGTGGCATAGTGCCCGGTCAGGGCTCCGATGAGTGTTCGTGCCTGCCTTTTGCTCCCTCCGCATATGATTTTACTCCGTTCTAGGGCGTCTCCACCTCCTATGAAGGATTTTGGTGTTTCATGCCGGGTAGCTTTTCCCATATATTCAATAACATAATAAGGTTTGTTAGGCAAGTGAATGCAATATAACATTGGCTTGTTGGTCAGTCCCATTCCCCACCTAATGTAAAGGCACATTGCAAGTGTAATTTAACTGGAATCTAATTTATTCTGCTGCAAGGTTCTCTTCTTGTGAGATGCAATTATCCGAACTGGTTTAGTAGTTCCAATTTATAAGGACATGATAAAATAATTGTGAGTACTTAACAAGATTTTGCTATGCATGCCGTTCAATTATGGTCGATAAATAGTCGTAGAAATCGTGTCATCAAAAAAATATGACTTGGTCAGAACGATAGTGCTCGTGAGCAATTAGAACGAAGCAGCCATGTTACTACATACCTCGTGCTGACAGGTATCCATCATCCAAAGCTCTTTCATTCTCTTCGTAATGAGATGCAACAACTGTGACAACCCTGTCTGACAATCTCGTCTCTGTTTTCATTTAGGGTGACTGAAGTCGAACATTCGTCTTTATTTAGCACACCGCCATAAACTGGTACCAATCAGATTTGTAATACCAAAAATTATATCGATGTCCTTTATGAAGAAGAGCCGTTTCCCTTTTGATTGATTATAAATTTTAATTAAATCCGGAGCCATTTTCCAATAATTTGAATTGCAATGAATTTTCCAAGTATCACAATGAGCTTGGGAACAGTATTTTTATTTATTTATTTTTAAAATATTTACATTTTAACTCAAAATATGACATTAAATTTTTTTCTCTAGCCTTCAAATACTACACAATATTTTTTTTAAAGATTCATAAAAATGACCATGCGCTATTGTTTTTGTGACAATCAAATACGCGCGAAACCCGCGGCGTGACGTCATCGGATATGTAATCGGACGCCCGCCGGGTGCAGGCGGCGAGAGCGGCGGCGGGGGCTATCGGATAAGATGACGTCACGTCACGTCAGTCGAGTGCCAGTGAACTAAGCGAGGTAGTAGTTTTTTAAACGAATTATTTATGTAAGTACAATAACTTTGTAAATACTTCTCTTATCAAAGAGAAATAAAAACTATTGGTTTTAGAATAACGACTTCTATAATGGTATAAAGTAAAAATGAACTTTTTTTTTCATTTTTCCCAAGTCCATTGACAGCAGACTCCGATAATAAAATAATAATAATAAAATTTATTTATTTGTCACTTCACAAATTCAACAAACTTAACAAATGGCTAATACAATGCAGTAACTTAAATCCTAAATTTGTGAAGGACTGGAGCCTGAAATGGGTTTTTTTAAAATAAAACCGGTTACACAGGTCTCCAGCCCCCTCCCGCAGAAAGGATTAAACTTAATGTAGGTACTAGGTAGTATAAGTTGTAGCTGGAAGCTTCGTTTTGTGAGCAAGAGTGATTTAATGATGACAGGAAAGTTGTTGCAAGTAAGTAGGTAATATTAAAAACAAAAAAGATTTAAAAAGAAAACACTAAAGACGAGATAAAGAGCATTCCTATTTGGAGTGTTGGATTGATTATGATAGCGAGAAGTGTCAGTAGATGTATGTGTGTAAATGTATATATGTAAATAATACATGATTTGTGTGTGCGTGGCGTGTGTGTGTGGCGTGTTAGAGGACGTGGATGTGAGTGTAAATGGGATGGAGGCAATAGACTATAGGCGCATATTGTGGCAGTAACTGAGAGTAAAAAGAGAGAGCACCATTATATAAATTTTATATGCGTTAATAACTAGAAGAAGCTGATGTTATGGAAGGTTGCGCTAGTATTTAATGATTACAAGGAGGAAGAGAGCCAGTTTTCAGTGGTATCATAGTCCATCGTCTTTAGAAATTTAGTGATGGTCTCTTTGCAACTTATTTTGGTAAGTGGATAAATATTGTGAGTGCTATTAATTTTGTTGTATAGATAAGGGCCTAGAAAGGAGTAGAAGTGATGTGAGAAGGCGGTTTTTTGGGACTGGGAACTGCATACTTTACCTTTACGACGCTTGCCCTTTGCCTTGTCCGGGTCATACGGTGTCTGTGAGTGCATCTTTAATACTGTTTTAAGGAGGAATATTTGTCTGACAGTGAGTATTTCCCATTCCCTGTACAGTTCAGTAGTAGGATGTCGAAAAGGAAGTCCAGCTGCCACTTTAAGGATAAGTCGCTGAGCCCTCTCTAGAGCTAACATGTGGGTTTTGGCTGCCCCGCCCCAGGCTGAGATACAATACTCTAGAAGAGAGTGACAAAGGGCATAGTAAACCGTTTTAAGAACTCTGCGATCAGCAACGTGCTTGAGGTTCTTAAATATATAGGTTAGTCTCCTTAACCTCAATTTGAGTGCTTCTATATGGAGTTTAAAATTTAGATTTTGGTCTAACATGACCCCAAGATATTTTAATGTCTCTGTTCTCTCGAGTTCAGGGCAGTCGCACGAGTTTCCGGATGTCTGAAGGCTGCACCCGTGTGCAAAAAGATTGAATGATCGGGATGGAAGAAGATCAGATCTAATGGCAAAAGCAACGTATTTGGTCTTTGTTACGTTCAGTGTTAGGACATTACTACGCAACCAAGCGTTGACTTTATCGAATCCCCTCTGTGCTTTACCAAAGGCATCATCCCAGGTGTCTCCACTAAAGAATAGGGCGGTGTCATCCGCAAAAGTGAAGACTTTACCCCCGGAGAGCTGTGTTTGACAGAGTCCATTTATATAAACTAAAAATAGAGTAGGGCCGATTATGTTGCCTTGAGGCACACCATAAGTGATATTAGCCTCCTCACTGAGCCAGTGGTCTATTTTTGTTCTCTGCGTCCTGTTAGTCAAATAGTCTTCGAAGAGTTGTGAGGGAAGTCCTCTCACTCCGACCCCATCCAACTCAGTAAGAAGACGTGTCGCCAGGTCGAGGAATACTACCACACATTTCCTTTTATCGCCCAGAGTGGTTGCGATAGAATGAACCAGATCATGGACTGCGTCATTGGTGGACATCCCACCTCGAAATCCATACTGAGATGGTGATAGAAGATTGTTGGACTCTAAGTATTGTACTAATCTCTCATTAATTAATCGTTCCAGGATCTTAGAAAAGGTGGGTAAGATTGAGATAGGCCTGTAGTTGTTGAAATGGTCTCGATCTCCACCCTTGTGAATAGGTTTAATTAAAGCGGATTTGAAAACCGATGGAAAGACCCCATTAGATATGGAAAGGTTGCATATGTGTGTGATCGGAGTTATCAAAAAGGGGGCGTATCGTTTCACTATTTTGCTAGAAATTTGATCTATCCCCACTGCACATCTTTCTTTTAGTCCAGCTATGATTCGGGATACTTCAGACTCATCGGTCGAGGCCATCACAAAAGAACGCAATGGTGAGTCTGGGTGAAGGCTACAGGTATTACCCACGTAACCACTTGCTTCGATCGCAAAAAAATTGTTTACTTCATTAACACTTATTTATGGATTATGAGAAGAAACGAGAGAGGGAGAGCAGTCAGGGGACCGTTTTGTACCACTTATTGTTTTTATAACCTCCCAAAGCTGCTTTTTATTGTTACCTGCTCTGTCAATCTCTTGTCTCTCGTACGTCCGTTTCGCTTTTTTTAGTACAGAAGAACAAAAGTTTCTATAGCGTTTGTATGTGGTCTTTAAAACTTCATTGACTGGATCCTTTTTTAACTTTTTATGTAGATTGTCTCTATTTCTCATACAACGCAGTAGACCCTTTGTAATCCATGGCTTGTTTATTATCTTTCTTTTTGGAGGCCTGGCTGGCTTAGAGCTATCCTTTATGGCCACAGACAGGCATGAGACTAAGAGATTTGCAGCCAGGTTAGTGTCCATACAGTTGAGAACTGGTTGAAAGTCTAAGTTTGAAATGACTGAGTCTAGAAGATCAAAATCCATTAGGTTAGCAATACAACTGTTAGTAGGTAGTTTAGATTTAAGATTTAGACTAAGTGCAACACAGTCATGGTCCGTAATGGATGCGAGCAACAAAAAACAAGTAGCATCGAGTTTTGTTTTGATGTTCATATGGTCGAGACAGGATCGGCCGTGTGTTGGTTCCGTATGTCCGGGGAGCATGCCATGACTGGACAACAGATCTAAATAATCGTGACTGCGTTTATCAGTACCGTCCGGCCGAATGTCGATATTAATATCGCCACACAGAACTATGTTTTTAAAACTACCCAGCATCGATAAGACTAAATCAATGGACCTTACAAAATTACTAGTGTCCGAACAGCTAGGGGGCCGATAAATACTAATTATACAGGTCTCGTTGTTTAATTTTAGCATAAGGCAATTTGCGTCCGCTACTGTCGGCTCTTCTACGGTTAAATTTAATAATTTGTTGTAGTAGATTACAACGCCCTCGTTTTGTGTTTTGTTCTTTGTTGTGGTTGCAAAGTCATAATTATCGATTTCGGATATGTTTTTAGCCATTGGCAGCCAGCATTCGGTTAGGACTATTATGTCCCATGCCAGCTCAGACCTTTGAAGAAGCGTAGTAAAATTAGGCATATTACAATTGATACTCCATATGTTTTGGGAAATAATATTTAAGTTTCGGATATTTGTAGAACTGATATGATTTTTTACGTCGTCCACGTCACAGCTGACCACCCGCGCAATTGCCATGGAATCTAGGTCACGGTTTATCATATCGATATTCTGCATATTGTTTACTCTCTCTTTGTAAGTATAAAAGACGTCACGCGATACCGCAAATGACGTAGAAAGGGAGTAATAAACATACAACAAAAAAGAACACCAAAGACAAACCGCGATCAAAACTCCAATATCCCATTTAAGTAGTAATATGTTACGTGTCTGTAAGTAAGTAGTGTGTAGGTATGTGTGTGATAGTGTGCTTGTGAGTATAATGTATCAAACCCTTTTATATTTTTGTTGGTTGTAAATGTATAGGATAAAATGTTTACTAGAAAAAAACAACCAGTCTCGGGAAGCTCGAATGGGATTCGAACCCACAACCTTTGGATTGCCGGTCCACTGCTCTAACCGCTGAGCTACCGAGACCCCAGAAGACTCGCTGAATTTTTCCTAGTAGTTTGATTTACGCTGCAAGCCAGCGGTCTAGTAAACATTTTATCCTAAATTTATATAGCATTGTGAATGCAAAATTTCAACAATAAAGATATGTAAATGTATAGTTATTAGGTAGAACAAGTATTAGTGTATAAGTAGCTCTGTAACCGATATGTGTGTTGTTTCCAATTGTTTCGGATTTGAATTGTTTTGTGTTCTTTTAAGTGTCATTTCAAGTGGCCAGTACTTGCATTGCGTAGATTAGAATAAAAAAAAGGTTTACCTACTACAAGTAATAAATATTTTATTCAAAATTAAGAATGGGAAAAGGTAAAACACAGTCAGATGGCCTTTAAAAAGGTGTGTACTGTAATTGTGGTTTTGTTGACAGTCTATTTTAAAAAGTAGTCATTTTGCGACTAAGGTGTTTTACGACGTAGTCTTAATACAAAGTAGCTGTTATGGTTAGTGGGTCTCTTTCGCCGTTGGCTTTCTGCTATATAGATATTTTTCTACATAGACATTTTGCGTTGTAGTTTTTTTTACCATATAGTCCTTTTGCGAGGTAGGTATTGACTTCTGGACCCGTTAGTACTAAAGTGTTAAGTTACTTTTGAGGCCGACCGTACAGGACCTTACCACGGACGCAATAGATATGTCACCCTAAAATAAAATAAATGAAATTGTAAATACCATTCGATTCTAATCTATGTCGCGAGATTGTAAACTGTCGAAAAACTGTTCACAATTTAACGCATTATATTCCGATAGATTATCGGCGGCACAGGGTGAGGTTATACCAATTAGGGCGCGATGTGTGATGTGCGATCCATCATATATAGTAATGCAATTTCACAATTTGACGGTTAACGTTACATTGTGAGCAATATGTTACTTACGGATTACAATTTTTGGACTGTTTAAAATCTCGCGAGATAGATTATAATCTAACGGTATTTACAATTATACAGACAGATATATAATAACTATAACACTTACCAACATCGTGAGGTAAGTGCGGCTGCTTGCACAGCCAATTCTTGATGTTGACTAGGTCTCTGTTATTCTCGACTTCTTGGTCCGGCATTTTTCTGGAACAAAAGAAAGTTCTATCAACAATGCATTTGGGTAAAGAAAATGGGAGAAGGGTAGGCAAGACATTGCCATTGCAAGCCTAGTTACACTTGATTTTGTTTTGTAATTACTAACTCGCACTACCGACGACAACAAAGATTCATTCTTTTGTCGCTTCGAGGACAATAATATTATTAGTAATTAAGCAAAGTGATGAGAATTTTTATGATATTAAAGTTGCTCTTCCTGGTAATGAAAAAGGTGAATTAAAATTTTAAATCGCGCTATTAGCGTGTTTCATATTTTTCGATTATAAATATAGCCCGGGTTGTATTCGCCAAATGCCCATCAGTATCAAATTGCAGCGTTGTCTTGATTTCAATGTAGGAGGACTTTTTTTTATACCAGAAGGAGGCAAACGAGCAAGCGGGTCACCAGATGGAAAGTAATCACCGCCGCCCATGGACACCCGCAAAACCAGAGGAATCGCAGGCGCGTTACCGGCCTTAAAGGAAGGAATAGGCTCGTTTCTTGAAGATCTCTAAGTCGTAACGGTCCGGAAATACCGCCGCCGAGAGCTGGTTCCACAACACTGTAGTTCGAGGCAAGAAATTTCTTGAAAAACGCACTGTAGTAGACCGCCATCCATCAAGGTGATGTGGATGAAATGACAGTCGATTGCGTGTAGTGCGGTGAAGGAAATCAGCGGCAGCGGACTTTTCCGCACCGGGACAATTTAGAATGTACTTTTATAGAAATACAAACATTTCTATAAAAATCTTTATTATTGAAATCTTGCATTCACAATGTTATAAATATAGATATAGGATAAAATGTTTACTAGAAAAAATTTTTACCAGTCTCAGGAAGTTCGAATAGGATTCGAACCCATGACCTTTCTACCAGCAATCCAAAGGTCATGGGTTCGAATCCCATTCGAGCTCCCTGGGACTAGGGTTGCCAGGTGTCCGGCTTTAGCCGGACATGTTTTGCTTTTTTACGGTCGTGTCCGGCCAAATATTTACGTGTCCGGCCTGTCCGGCTTTTGTTAGGCTTTTTTGTCCAATCTTGATTTTAAGAAGCTATTGGCACATCAAGAAAGCACTGCTTATTTCAAATCATCTGATAATGAAGTATTTCATTCCGAATTACTTAAATTGGCAGAATATTATCTGGCCACACCGCCATCGTCGAAAGAGTTTTCTCTTTAATAATCGCCCAGTGGAGAAAGGAACGCAATAAACTACAGACACAAACAACTGCAAAAATGATGTTTTGTAAAATTTCAATTAACATACAAAGAATTTTATGAAATGATCTCTAAGGAGAACGATGTTATAATATTCTCTGACGATGTTTTCGACAAAGTAGATGCAAATGCTAAATACCTACCTAAAACTTTTGATTACTTACTTAAAATTATAGACGTGTTGATTTTGAGATTTTCAAGAATATGGTTTTGTTTTTTTTATTAATAATTTTAATTTTAATGAAGGTGATTGCTATAGGACTCCAAATAGCAGGTTGATTTTTAATTTTAAGTAAGTACCTTAACATTAATCCTCATCTGAGTTTTTATTGTAAAACTGTTGTCCGGCTTGAAAAGCGTAAGTCCGGCTTTAAAATAGTGTCTTGGGCTTTCCACAAACACCATGTCCGGCTTATAGGGCAAAATGTCCGGCCTGATACAGCGTTGAGTCCGGCTTTTTTATTTTAGGACCTGGCAACCCTACCTGGGACTGGTTGATTTTTTTCTAGTAAACATTTTATCCTATTTCTATAAAAGTATTAATACTTACATTTACATACGATTACATATTTCTTCGATAGCGTGATCGAATAGTGAATTAAACTCGCACTTTGCAATTAGGTCTTCCATTACATGGGGAAATGGGCCCATAAGCTACATTTTCACTCACTTTACACCTTGTCCCTTATAAACATCATTATACTAAGTGTAACATCTTGGCGACCGAGTGGCTAACCGCCCGGCATGATACCCGCGGATTATAATAGGGTTTAATTCGGTATTAATGTAATAGGCAGAGAAAAAAGATTCTTCGCATTTTTAAGAAAATTCAAAATATTTTTTTAATATAGTTTATTTACATTTAACTAAAGTATTAGGTGCCATTTTGTTCGATAACTTTTTGCCATCTTGTAGGTACCGGAAATTAGCCCATTGTGATGTTAACCCGACACTGCCTAAAGAATTCTGAAACAGGTGGAAATCTGAAGGTGCAAGGTCAGGACTATGCGGCGGATGCAATAACACCTCCCAGCCATTGAGTTTAATTTATCTCAATGCTCCCAGACAAAATTTTAAAATGTATCGAATTTCTTTATTAGATTCACTTCTTGACAGATAAGAAAAACATATGAAAATCACACATTTTCCTAATTTGAAATTGGAATTATCTTCTATAGAATTTAAACTTTTAATGATACCAAAACCAACCTGATACAAATAAGAGCCAAATAAGCCAAAGAGATTTTATTACAACTTCATACATACTATATGCGAAAAGACTTTTTCCCCAACCTAATACATACTTAACAAAACGAAAACAATATCATTTAACTTTTCAAAACGTAGATCTTAAAAATATAACTGTAGATATTAAAACTCCTAAACTACCTAATATATTCAATCTAAAACCAACTACTGAAGTTGACGTTTATAAAATCATTAAAGGTATTACTACAAACTCATCAGGACAAGATGACAGAAAGCTGTTAAAAAAAATAATGAGGATCTGCAGGGAATTTATGATTGGTCGGAAAGAAATTCCTTGTTGTTAAATCCCAACAAATCACAAGTGCTAGTTTTGGGAACAAAGCACCAAATTAAAAAAGTATTGGACTGTGATGCTGAAGTTACCATTAACAACGTTGTTTTAGATAAGGTAAAAACTGCACGTAACCTGGGACTGCTTCTGGATGGAGAGCAGAAATACATTGACCATGTGAATAACAAAATTAAGGGAGCCTTTTTTAAATTAAAAACTCTATATAAGTCCGACTATATTTAAAGGAAGAATTGCGATTATTGTTGACAGACTTACTTGTTCTCTCTCCTTTTATTTTTTGCAGTCCAGTAATAGGTCCTAGGTTAGACAGAAAAAGCTATACAACGAGTTCAAAATGCATGTATTCGTTTCTGCTATGATGTGCCAAGAAGGGAATTTATAACGCCATTCCTTAACCGGAAAGGCATCCTGAACATGAAGGCTCGTTGGGAACTCCCATATGCGTCCACGGTCCACAGAACAATCTGGAATAAAAAACCCGAATACCTCTTTGAAAAACTTACATGGGTAAAGGACAATGCCAAAAGGAGTTTACGTTCTGCGATACAAAACCTTTGAAGATACCTAAGCATAATTCCACCAGATATCAAGGATCTTTCAAATTCTATGCAGCAAGCATTTGGAATGACCTGCCTCCCCCTATGAAAAAAAAGATAAGTATAGAATGTTTAAAAAGACGTTACAGAACTGCTTTATTAAGCAAACAACTTGCTGCAGAAAACATTGTTGGTGGACATTGGAAATCACTGCCCCTGAAAGATTTCTTCCATTAAGCTTATTACGCCACACAAACACACATTGTTTATTAATTTTACTTTAGGTTATTTTATTTTCACCTTTAGTGGCACGCACCTAGCTCTCACTTTTGTTTGTTTTTTGTTAAAGTTTAAAATTTATTTCGATGATTTGTTTGTAGTAACTTGTAGATGAATGCCCTCATGACCCTATTCTCACCTAACAGCTAAGAGAAGTGGGAGTGGCTGAAAACCAGCGCTTTCTGGGAGCATCTTCTTGTAAGCATATGCTGAGCCACCTCCAATTGCTTTCACCTTAAAATGTGTGTAACTCTTTTTTTTAAATCTTTTATATGTTAGGTACAGTGTTGTTTATTGTTAAGTGTTGCATTGTTATTTTTTGTGTGAAAAAGCAATAAATTATTTTTATTCTTATTATTCTTAACTCGACAATGACAGTTGAAAATTTGGTCACTCTAAAAGTTAAGATAAGTAGGTACACAATCTTAGCCCATAGTCTCTGTCAATATTAAACGGTATGTAATTACAATCACAGGAAGTCTCTGACCAAATAACATACAAAATATGATTTTGCAAACAAAAGGGACATATCCTAAGAGCACAATACCCATTGTTGGCATGCTTTATGTCGGCGTACATATTGGAAGTATGTTGAGTATGCCAGCATATGTATACTCGAGACATCCTGTTATCTAAGATACTTAACTTGTGCATGTGGAAGGTTTTTGTAGTTTATTGGAATAAGCCTTGTTCTAAGAAGTATCTAGTATGGTCAATATTGGGGAAGTCGATGAAGCAGTAGATTAGGCAATTCCAAATCCACCATCACATTGGTGACCCAAATTTAACCATCCCGAGCTCCTCCGTGCAGAAGGCATGTTCAACCGTTTTGTTGTGAGATTGCAGTCGTTATATCCAACGAACCGTGTCGCGTAGCGGTGAAAGAATACTACCCCCCCCCCCTACCCCCTCTTCCCTTGGGTGTCGTAAAAGGCGACTAACGGACTAAAGACTGCACATACTTCCAACAGCATAGAGCGGCGATGGGCTCACCGCCTGTCACGCTGAGCACATGTGCAATCGCTATTTTGTAAAAAGTGGACTGTAGAGGACTGCTTTTGCTTTCCTCATTGCCTAGTCTCTGACTAACCCTTCGGGGATAATAGTCGTGATTATATTTACCTATGTATATCCAACCAACCCGCATTGGTGTGGTGAGTCATGACTCATGGCCCGCTATGCCTAATACCTAGTTCGCACCTGTGCTAGTATTTTAGTCGAGTAGATTGATTGAAGTACATTGCTTCGCTTGTTTGCTTATTTGAAAATTTATTTTAAATTCGCAAAGTGACGAAGCAATGTAACTCTACTCTAATAAATTACTAGCACAGGTGTGAACTAGGCATATGAGCTATTGCAAATGTGAGATAGCCTGAGTCCAGCTGTGGGAAGGAATACAGTGAGAAACCGACAGGATGGCTACCACCCTATACCTAATTAATCGCCTTTGTTTTCTAGTGGCTAAAACACGGTCTTAGACCCAAAGGTCCCGGGTTTGATTCCCAGTTGAGTGTACATCTCTGTGTACTTGGTTTGGTTGGTGGTAGGGCTTCATTTCATCATTCACCTTTATGTGCATCATTCACCATGTACCTACATTTCTAAATGAAAAATAAATAAATAAAAAAAGGTAAAATTACATGGCATAGAGTAGCTTCAGGGTCAGCAGCGCGTGCGTTTATCATCGGTATCGCTGGTCTGCGGTGGCCGTTTTTCTTCAGGCAACTTTCGTACGCTTGTTTGCCGGCTTAGCAAAAAATTGTGCGACGTTGATAAAGGCTGGTGATTATGCTCAATGTGGCCTACTGGTCTATAACTCTAGTCCAGCTAGTTACATCTATCCTCACCTTATTACATAAGACCAAAGAATCAAAGCCCATCCTCTGTGAAGGCGCTCACGTACGCTCTTGAGGAAACTAATTGCACGCGTACGTGAGGCCTTGCTCTGTCTAAACGGGACTATTAATATCTTGATGTTACTCTGAGGGGTCATGAACAAATAAAACATTAAACTTACTTTTTATGTTAAATTCTTATCTTCCATTAGAAATGCTCTTTTTGTACTCTTAAAGATGCCATTGGGATAGAACCACGACTGCACTACAAATAAATATAACACTAACAACAAAACCACTTAAAACTGTCAAATATCGACAATGTAATGTTTCTAGTAATCTGAAATGGTTTAAATTTTTGTGTATTAAAATCCGTTACATGCTTACTTTTATTTTAGTTTTTAGTTTAAGTTAGTCAACGTAAATCATTATTTGTCATCATGCTTACCTATTAATTAAAATCATGTTTTGCAATTCACAATTACATTTTCACTTCACAATCACTAACAAACACGTCTGTTTCCGGCCTCAACGCATTGCCTGAATGGGTGGACGACTGGTGGTGTTGGACTGGCGAGCATTTAATTTTGTATTTATTTATATTATTATTTTTTGTATTTTGCGTGTCGATTCGGTGTTTCGTGGGAGTTTTGTTTGTTAAAGTGAATGTTGGTTATTTTTTGTTTTATGTCTGTATGTATCGTACTATTAATTGTTATTTTAGGGAACTATAGGTTTATTTTATAATTAATTTTAGTATAATATTTATAAGCTATGTAGGTAAAACTGTTTGCTCCTAAATAAATAAAAAAAAAAATTAAAAATATAGATAAAATGACTTACTTGTATGGAATATTTGCAATAATTTGGCCGAAGTGTAGGCTCGGTCTAAAAACTAATGGTTTGTATAAGTTTGGAAGTAAAATTAATAAGAATAAAGCTGTAACAAGAAAATTAAATGGTGATTACAAGCGGGCTATGCTTCGCGGTTACGTTACTTTAATACGTTTTAGTGTGGTGGTTTTTTAACGTAGCTGTGTGCTAATTAATAACCCTTAGACTATACCACCTACAAATATGTAGACACCGAGACGAAACCACAGAGTGTTTAGAGTTGTTTTATAAAATAATGACTGTTTAATAATAATTAAATAAGTAATAACACTTTATGTGTTGATTTCACTTTTAACTATCTACTTGTAGATTAATGTTTTATAGTTTAGCGTTTTATTAACGCTTAAATATACTTAAGTAAAATTTTAAACACTGAAAAAAGACGACAACCTCAGGCGGGAATCGAACCACGCACCTTCCGCATTCCGGGCGGCTGCCTTAACCACTTGAGGTTGTCGTCTTTTTTCAGTGTTTAAAATTTTTTATCTACTTGTAATTTGGGACTTCAATAGTAATATGGGACGAACTAATAATTTTTTGGAATGTGGGAATAACTTCGGGACGAACGAAGCATAAACCGGCATTAACGATAGATCTTGTTGAATGCGAGAAACCCCGTAGTTCTATCATTCAACGAATTTTCATAACTCATTTTACTAATGTTGTAATTAAACATTTTGTAGAATAAATTAACATATATATATATCGTTCCATAGCTTAAATTATACAAAGGTAAGCAACTTTCGCAATGGCCGTCCCCTGAATCGGTGACGAAACGTTTTTACGAATGCTTTATTGAACTTCATAGCAAAGGCCACCAGATCTATGAGAGGAAGCGGAGAGGAAGCTAAGAGGTGCGTGAAGAATAAAATCATCGATAGGATTACTTCATTTTCCTGATGTCGCTAAGCCGGGGTGTGAAATTAAGTAATCCTATTATTCTTTTCCTCGCCCACTGGTGCAACACGGACGTCGTCGACTTGAAAAAAATCTAAACAATTTTGTACCATGTCATATCAACTAGCTGCATACATTCATAATGGTTGTACGAGCGCCATTGGTCCGATCGAGTTGGTGTGACATGGTACTAAAGTGACTTCTGAAGCTGACTGTGCCTCGCACCATTTGATAAAAACGTAGAAACTAGGAGAAACGCCGAAATTAAATGAATACAACTAATGTTACCAACAAAGTCTACAATAAAATAAAATATTTTGTAGAAAACTTGAGAGTATTCGTATCAAGTGTCAAAGATTTAAACGCGCGCGGATAAAGAAAGAAAAATTTATTGGCACATACTACAAAATTACATACATACCCACTCGTATAAAAAAAGCGGCCAAGTACGAGTCGGACTCGCCCATGAAGGGTTCCGTAGCAGCAAGTAACATCATATAAAAGTTCTTGTAGTTCGTTGTAACTTTGATCGATGTTTTAATAATAGTGTATTTTTTAAAATTAATTAATTTATGACGTATAAAAAAAACCTACTTACTAGATCTCGTTCAAACCAATTTTCGGTGGAAGTTTTCATGGTACATCATTATATTTTTTTTAGTTTTATCATTCTCTTATTTTAGAAGCTACAGGCGGGAGGGACACATATTTTACCACTTTGAAAGTGTCTCTCGCGCGAACTATTCAGTTTTGAAAAAAAAATATTAGAAACCTTAATATCATTTTTGAAGACCTATCCATAAATACCCCCACAAGTATGGGTTTGATAAAAGAAAAATTTGAGTTTCAGTTCTAAGTATGGGGAACCCCCAAAATTTATTGTTTTTTTTTGTGTGAAAATATTATAGTGGTTCATAGAACACATCAGTTTCAACAGTATAGTTTTTATAGTTTCGGAAAAAAGTGGCCGTGACATACGGACGGACAGACAGACCGACATGACGAATCCATAAGGGTTCCGTTTTTGCCATTTGGCTACGGAACCCAAAAAGGATATGCGTAATTACGTAGCCACCTTCAAAATATGACATAAGGGGAGAAAGTCTCATAAATAAAGCCTCATCTCTGTTTGTAAACCAAATCAGCGGACATGATCAAACTTTTTATTTGCTTTTTATGGGTAGGGTTGCCAACACGAAATAACCGCTACGCTACGAATAAAATAAATATCAATTTCATATGTAATGTCCCATTGTTGGGCAAAAGCCTCCATCATTGAAACCTAGTCCAATTAATTACATATCATTAAGCTACATACATTTAAAGGTAGAGTCTGGCCAACGAAAGCTGAACCTCGTAGTTATTTAATTGGAAACACTTTGTCTCTATGTGTGTCTATCTGAGGTGTCATGATGTATGTCGAATTGAAATTTTTCAAAAAAAATTGCAGAGTGACCCTGTGTTACCCAGTCATGATTTTTTTGAATTTGCCGCGTTTTTCCTGGGTCAGCTTTCGTTAGCCAGACTTAATTAATATAACCACCACGCTTGCTAAATGTGGATTGGTTATCATTTATCACAAACCAGGGCTATGCATCAAAGGATTCTGTAACACACTTTACCCGATCTGGGTATTGAACCTGGGACGTCCAATTCGTGACGCTGTGTGAGTGACGAGTTTATTTACCATTCGATAACATTAACGAAAACTACTATTTGTATAGCAAATAAAAAATCGTCTATTTACCTGATCTGGGAATTAAACCCTGGACGCCCAATTTTTGTCGCTGTGTGATCGACGAGTTTATTTACCAATCGATAACATTAGCGGAAACTACTAAAGTCTGGCTAACGAAAGCTAAAACAGGAAAAACGCGGCAAATTAAAAAAAAATCATGACTGGGTAACATAGGGTCACTCACACAGCTGCAATTTTCTCAGAAAATTTTCAATTTGACATACGACATGACACCTCAGATAGACACACATAGAGACAAAGTGTTGATAATCATAACTACGAGGTTCAGCTTTCGTTGGCCAGACTCTATTTGTATAGCAAGTAAAAAACCAAACGACACACTTTACCCGATCAGGGAATTGAACCCTGGACGTCCAATTTGTGTCGATGTGTGAGTGACGAGTTTATTTACCAATCGATAACATTAGCGGAAACTACCATTTGTATAGCAAATAAAAAACCAAACGACACACTTTACCCGATCTGGGAATTGAACCCTGGACGTCCAATTTGTGTCGATGTGTGAGTGACGAGTTTATTTACCAATCGATAACATTAGCAGAAACTACTATTTGTAAAGCAAATAAAAAACCAAACGACACACTTTACCCGATCTGGGAATTGAACCCTGGACGTCCATTTTGTGTCGATGTGTGAGTGACGAGTTTATATACTGCTCTCATTTAAATTTGGTTTTAGAATAAATGTCGTAACTGAATCATATCGGTATAGCGGAGTGACTGCATATCGTAAGCGGTTATAAGGATAACCAGTTTTTGCGATCAAGCCTTTGAAAGGTATGCTTGTAGCGTTGACACAGATTTGCATAAGCACATTTTGACAGTGATCTCCCTATACCTCCTTGTCTGTCCAGTGACCTCCATAGAGTCCATAAAAACTTATTTAAGATTTTTGACAGAATACTGCTTTTGGTTACTTAGGCTAGTTATTTAATTTATGTTTTTTTTTTAATAGAAGGTGCAAACGAGCAGGCGGGTTACCTGATGGAGAGTAAACACCGCCATCCATAGACACCCGCGAAACCAGAGGAATCGCAGACGCGTCTTTTTTTTTTTTTTTTTATAAAAGAGGGAGGCAAACGAGCAGGCGGGTTACCTGATGGAAAGTAATCACCGCCGCCCATGGACACCCGCAAAACCAGAGGAATCGCAGATGCGTTGCCGGCCTTTAAGGGAGGAATAGGTTTAAGAAAGGAATAGGAATTGGGAGGAAGGGGGGGGGGGGAAGGGGCCTCCGGAACCCTCACTGGTCGGACGAAACACAACCACTCCAAGTGCCGTTATTTCACGCCGAATATTCATGAGAGGGTGGTTTTACGCCGGGCGAGCCGGCCCAATGCGTGCTGCAACGCAGCGTGGCTCTACCACTCAGTCAGTGTTACTCATTTAGCACTACCCAGGGATCACGTGTAGGGTCTCAAGGGTAAACCTACGGACGCGAGCAACTTTAACCCCCAAACCCCGCGTTGCCGGCCTTTAAGGAAGGAATAGGTTTAAGGAAGGAGTAGGAATTGCGAGGGACCGGAGGGACCTCCGGAACTCTCACTCGCCGGAAGAAACACAACAGCACCCAGTGCCATTATTTCACGCCGAATTTTCGTGAGAGGGTGGTATTACGCCGTATGTTATTAGAGGTAGTTTTGTGGTAGATCTTTTTCTGGTTTAATACCTACTACCTATTAATAGAAGAAGATCCTTTTTTTACCTTACATCAACCTGAAAAAGTGAAAACAAAAAATCAGCAGTAGGTACCATACAAAATTACAAATACTTTTCGACCTAATTTATGCGACAGCTGATTTTTTTTCACTAATTAGGTGGCTCATATACAGATACTAACCATGTCGCGTGGCGGTGGAAGAATACACAACCCCCTCTTCCCTTGGGTGTCGTAAAAAGCGACTAACAGACTAAAGACTGCACATACATCCAACAGCTTAGTGCGGCGATGGGCTCACCACCTGTCACGCTGAGCACATGTGCAGTTGCTATTTGGTGAAAAGTGGACTATGGCAGAGGACTGCTTTTGCGGTCCTCATTGTCCCTAACCCTTTGGGGATAGTAATCGTGATTTTTTTTCTTGCACTTAGGGTGGATTCGACCAAACTAGAATAAGGTTTTATACCTAGATTAAGCGCCGAATTTGTATAGACTAATCTCGGAGTAAGTCTTATTCCAGTTTGGTCGAATCCACCCTTAGTAGGATGGCAAAGTTGCGGGATTATATACCAATTACCAAACATATAGGCTTTTCTTTTTTTTATATAAAAGAAGGAGACAAACGAGCAGGCGGGTCACCTGATGGAGAGCAATCACCACCGCCCATGGACACCCAAAACCAGAGGAGTCGCAGATGCGTTGCCGACCTTTAAGAAAGGGATAGGGTTAAGCAAGGAATGGGAATTGTGAGGGGGGAGGGGCCTCCGGAACTCTCACTGGCCGGACGAAACACAACAGCACCAAGTGCCATTATTTCACGCCGGATATTCGTGAGAGGGTGGTGGTATTACCCCGGGCGAGCCGGCCCTATAACGGCCCAATATTATGTAATATGTAGCAATGGTACATTTCTCACAACTCTCGCCAAGTGGTAAGCCGAGGATAACAAAAGAACCTGTTTTCAAGCCAACCGAGAGAGCATGATGGAAGCACAAAATCTGATAAGCATGGCGTTACATATTTTTGTGCGTAAACATTTAAAAATAGAAAATAATCGTTTTCTAATGCCTAAATCTTAAAAACAAAATAATTAATTAGCGGGTAACCCTCTAACCGATTTCTTTTTATTTTTTATTTTTTTATTCACTAGTAACGTAACCAACCACTTGGCAGTACTCCCACGTCTGGGCAGCACTTGTTCCAAACCCTGGCAATGTCCTTTGCAAAGAAAACACCCAGATCTGAAATCAATTTAGAAAAGCAGTTATTACCAAATTGAGCTGACCGTGACACGAACCGGGCCCTCAGATCCTTGGGATATCTTTGGGGTCCTCTAATCATCCAATAGGTACATCTTTCATAACATGCTATCCACTCAAGAAGACGCCATTTCTTAGCTGTATGTACGTCGTACAGTCACCAGCATTAAGATGTGACTATCGACGGCCTGCAAAAATATCTTATTATTGGTGGAAGGCATATATATGCCTATAATATACCTTCCACCGATGATCAGATATTTTTGCATCATCACATCTTAATGCTGGTGACTGTACCTGTTAGTGTCGTCGTATCGAATGCGTTTACGTTTTCGTAGCGTGCACGCGTTGAACTGTATCTACTTATTGCTTGTACAAGTAAACGAATTACCGTAATTGAGTGCGCTAGATAACAGTTAAGCAACATTAAACAGCGCGTTTATAGTGTCAAGTCAACTGCGAAACGCCTGTGACTTTGCCCGACTTCCATTAATAGAGTATTTTTTCGATTACATTCATACAGACATATAATCAAGACTACCTATTATCCCCGAAGGGTTAGTCAGAGACTGGCAATGAGGACAGCAAAAGCAGCCCTCTACCATAGCACAGTATAAATATGAGCTAAAGCAGCAAGACTGCACATACGAGTATATCCTACATAATAAAGCGGCGATGGGCTCCTCAAAATAGTAGCACCAACACCTTTCTTCCCTTGGATATCGTAAAAGGCGACTAACGGACTAAATACTGCACATACATCCAACAGCATAGAGCAGCGACGGGCTCATCAAAGAAAAACTACCAACTCCTTTCTTAAATTGGGCACAGTAGTATAGTCCACTTTTCACCAAATAGCGACTGCAGATGTGCTCAGCGTGACAGATGGTGAGCCCATGCCGCTCTTACGACACCCAAGGGAAGAGAGGGGGTGGCAGTATTCTTTTACGACACCCAAGGGAAGAGAGGGGGTGGCAGTATTCTTTTACGACACCCAAGGGAAGAGAGGGGGTGGCAGTATTCTTTTACGACACCCAAGGGAAGAGAGGGGGTGGCAGTATTCTTTTACGACACCCAAGGGAAGAGAGGGGGTGGCAGTATTCTTTTACGACACCCAAGGGAAGAGAGGGGGTGGCAGTATTCTTTTACGACACCCAAGGGAAGAGAGGGGGTGGCAGTATTCTTTTACGACACCCAAGGGAAGAGAGGGGGTGGCAGTGTTCTTTTACGACACCCAAGGGAAGAGAGGGGGTGGCAGTATTCTTTTACGACACCCAAGGGAAGAGAGGGGGTGGCAGTATTCTTTTACGACACCCAAGGGAAGAGAGGGGGTGGCAGTATTCTTTTACGACACCCAAGGGAAGAGAGGGGGTGGCAGTATTCTTTTACGACACCCAAGGGAAGAGAGGGGGTGGCAGTATTCTTTTACGACACCCAAGGGAAGAGAGGGGGTGGCAGTATTCTTTTACGACACCCAAGGGAAGAGAGGGGGTGGCAGTATTCTTTTACGACACCCAAGGGAAGAG
This sequence comes from Scoparia ambigualis, assembly GCA_963921215.1. Lineage (NCBI taxonomy): Eukaryota > Metazoa > Arthropoda > Insecta > Lepidoptera > Crambidae > Scoparia > Scoparia ambigualis. The sequence continues at coordinate 12,648,950 of OY992521.1, read as the reverse complement.
AGGGGGTGGCAGTATTCTTTTACGACACCCAAGGGAAGAGAGGGGGTGGCAGTATTCTTTTACGACACCCAAGGGAAGAGAGGGGGTGGCAGTATTCTTTTACGACACCCAAGGGAAGAGAGGGGGTGGCAGTATTCTTTTACGACACCCAAGGGAAGAGAGGGGGTGGCAGTATTCTTTTACGACACCCAAGGGAAGAGAGGGGGTGGCAGTATTCTTTCACCGCTACGCGACACGGTGACTCACTGCCACTGTACATCTAACCTCTACTTATTTGTAAGAAAAAATATTTCTGAATGTCTCGGAGACTTATTATTTTACTAGCGGCCGCTCGCGGTTTCACCCGCGTGGTTCCCGTTCCCGTGGGAATATCTGGATAAAAAGTATCCTATGTGTTAATCCAGGTTATAAACTATCTGTATGCCGAATTCCATCCAAATCCATTCAGTAGTTTTTACGTAAAAGAGTAACAAACATCCATCCATACTTACAAACTTTCGCGTTTATAATATTAGTAGGATGTTGCTGGATTGGAGTGTTGGTTGGGATCGGTGTAGCGATCGAGTTAAAGAAAACGAAAATGTGTATGTTATTGAACAATCACAAACAAGATGAGATGCAATTACTATAGGTAATATGCCATACCCTAGGATCAAGTATACAACTATACCATTTCTTGTTTTGAAAAGTTCAACAACTTTTCAAGATAGGTAATTGAAGTTAAACAAATGTAAATTGGAAACCACTCTGTGTTAAAAACACAACGAAAATAGATTCATATCTCAATGCTATACAGACCTAATAAATTAAAAAGTTTTATATTAAAAACGAACTTTAAAAGACCTTGTACCTCTCGCTCTACTCTCTCTACCAACAAGAAAGAAACCGCAAGAAACTCGGCAAAGGCTATTTTTGTTCTTTGATTTCGTATAACAAATACCTACATAGCTACAATATCAAGTTTGGTATTTTTAATCTTCATGTCATCATGACTCATTTTTAACTATATTTTCTTGTGCAAATATGCAAAGCTACCTTTATACAAACTTACTAGATATACTTTATAGTTTTGTTTTCTTTTATTTTTATAACTTTTGCTCTTGCTTTTGCTTACGATGTTTTCGATATGTGCAGTAGATACGGATTCAATAATTAATTTATAATTGCTGACTAAACACAGCCGCAAAGAAATGACATGATGAATAATGATCATTCACATCACAACACACATGGCTTATATTTCTAGCGTCAAATAAATAGTATGAGACCACTTGAAACGAAAAAATACATGGCAACGCAATAGTTTCGAAATAATGTGATCTCTCTTCGATAACGGTAAGGCGCGAACTTACATGCTAAAGAAAATACAAGTAATTTCTTTTTAGTGGGTACTTAAAGTAAGTACATTATAGAGGTCGCGTAACATTTTGTTTTTTAATGTTTACGACCTCTCAGATTGTTGCTAATGAAGATATACCTATATGCCATATTACGTGAGAAATTGTCATTTAAAAAGAGATACAGTTATGCCTAGCGTGTTCGCGGACTTATCTAACACATGATGACTAACATGACATACCCAAGACTTCATAGTTACCGGTAGTGAAAGTAAACTGGCAATTAAAATTCTTAGACATTATTGTTGTCTAAGCCTTCCTACAGGCATTGCAGTTGTTGCTAACATATTGGATAAAATTATAAACATATGTCATTGCACCTCTATGAAAATGAACACTTGGTCTGCTTATATTCTTTAGAAAGAACTGACAGCTGGAAAACATTTCTTTCTTTAAATTTTGCAGCACCCTTGTAAACTTGCTTCTCTTGTTTCTTATTAATTCCTTTTAATTGTAGTCCCTTTAAAAATAAATCACATAAATGCTAACTTATGTAAGAAAAACAAATCGGTGGCTGAGTGGCTAAGCGCTCGGACGTGTTTCGGATTTTTGATGACATAGCCAGGGCGAAGAATAAATAAGGCCCGGGTTTATGATCATCGCCAACCCGCATTTGGTGATGAAGCCCTCAATAGTAGTGAAGACTCGATTTCCATGACAAAGGCCTGTACTTACTTTACTTTCTTTAACTTTTTTATATTGTTTTTGTTTAATTATAAATAAATGTATAAGTACCAAAACAATAAAGTAGACAATATTTTTAAAAAGCATTTGAAGGTTAAATTTTTTAAAATTAAGATTAAAGATTTCAAACCACAGGCTAAATATACTAACTGTTGTGGTTTTTTACTTTGTATTATTGAAAAATAATCGTATTTTATTGTAAAAGTTAAAAGACAAACTAGCTAATATTAATATCTACATAAAATATAGTAAATTAACGGTAGTTCATTGTTAATACTTACAAATCAATTTCTCCTTCTCAGGTAGAAGGATCACAAAGAAACGATATAGTCAAATCGAACTTCCAACTAACACTAGCGTGTTATCAGTAAAAAAAAACAAAAGCAATACTCGATTTTCTTTTCAAACAGGTATTAATCGTAAATGCGCGCGCGTTTTGTCACCGGTCAAGACACACTGGCAGGCGCAAGAGCCCGCGGAAAACTGTGCGGTTAAAAGAGGTAAGTTCAAATTAAGTACAACAGGTTGTCGTATCGAAAGTAGAACCAACATTCGCGTGTTTCTAAATCAATATATCACAAAATCTCGCGCAAACTTGCAACCTTTGTAAGCTTGTAATTGAAGCATATTAGACAAATTAGGTAATTCGTCCTTGATTGTAGTAGCAAGGACGATATTGTAGTAAGTAAGCTACACATTGATAAGAAACAATAAATGAGCTGAATGAAAACAATAAATACGAATCTAGGTTGACGTGTAAACCATCACACTCTCACCTCATAATATGTATTCCTAACCAACTTTTTCCTAATATGGTCAAAAGGCTACCTACTCGCGTTTAAGTTTATGTATCGTTTTGTCCTGACATTTCGATCCTTTTACAGTTCCCGGTCACAAGGAGAATGTATTTAAAAGACTGGTATTGGCACCCCTAGGTATTACATGAAACTTAAAGCATAACATGCTAACCGTGTGCCCCTGCTGTTGTTATGAATTTGTTACAGTAGGTACCTACTGTGAACGGCTAAGTGCCATGGATCTGCCGTTCATTCATGTACAATTTGTTTTTTTTTTATAGCAGAAGGAGGCAAACGAGCAAGCGGGTCACCTGATGGAAAGTAATCACCGCCGCCCATAGACACCCGCAAAACCAGAGGAATCGCAGGCTCGTTTCTTGAAGATCCCTAAGTCGTAACGGTCCGGAAATACCGCCGCCGAGAGCTGGTTCCACAACACTGTAGTTCGAGGCAAGAAATTTCTTGAAAAACGCACAGTAGTAGACCGCCATCCATCAAGGTGATGTGGATGGAATGACAGTCGATTGCGTGTAGTGCGGTGAAGGAAATCAGCAGCAGAGATCAAGCCGAACAATTCCTCAGAACACTCCCCATGATATATACGGTACAATATACAGAGAGACCCAACGTCTCTCCGAAGAGCCAGTGGATCAAGCCGTCCTGAAATAACCACGTCGTCGAAAACTCGAGCAGCTCTGCGTTAAATGCGGTCAAATGGAAGGAGTTGGTATTGGGGTGCTCCAGCCCAGAGATGGGAGCAGTATTCCATATGCGGCCTGACCTGTGCTTTATACAGTTGTAAACGGTGGGCCGGCGTGAAATACTGACCCGCTCTATTAAGCACACCCAGCTTTTTCGAAGCTAATTTAGCCTTACCTTCCAAATGACCACGAATCTGAAAGTCACTCGAAATATCGACGCCAAGGATCCCAATAGTCGGATTGGTATCAAGGGGAGCTCCCTTAAAGTTCAGTTTTGTGAATGTCGCATACTTCTGTCGCAGTGAAGAGCCTACTGGCGCTCCTGCCTGTGCGATCAGGAGTGCACGCTCGTGGTTGGGCGGGGACTTAGTTGGCGTTTTATTTGCGATTGAAGGCTTTGTTTTCTTTTATGTGAGCAAATAACAACACCAGTTTTCATTTCAGATGACAATGAAACTCTTGATGGTCATACAGATCCGGGAACAGTCAACTGCTAGTCAACAAGCGGACGAGGACGCCGCAGGCCCATCAGGAGCGGCCGTGTCACAACCACCCCCCGCGCCGGGCATCTTGGTGGAGTGGGACGGCGCGTCGGTCACCTGACGTCGCGGCTGGAGGAGGGACGGCCGACATCGGTGGTGGCCGGCGAGAGCTTCGGAACTTTTTTGGCGGCGCTATCTTCCTTTTCTAAATTCCATAGGAATTTATTTAGTTACTCATTCAATTATTAGTCTTCTCCACAGACATGTCTTCTCTGCGTTCTTTTTTTTTAAATAGGTTCCCATCTGATTTCCAAGAATAAATAAATTCCACAACAACCGTAGCAACCTCTGACCAAATATCACAATGGACAGTCTTTGGATTTTTAGCATGTCCGTCATTTGTTAGTGGGCAGCTTTCTACACACATCAAAAGTGTCTAGGGATCAACATATATTTATGCAATAACTTTTCTCCTGATTGATATTAATTAAAATTTTCTTTAAGGATTCATCAAATAAAGTGTTTTCGTTTGTCTACAGTAACGATAAACCAAGTCACCTTTGCATTAATAAAGAAATTTGCCATTTTCCTAATAAAGGGATTTTTGACATTTGAACCACTAACATTAAAGTTCGAAAAAAAGACTGAAATAACAGTTTTCTTTAAAATTTTATTGGGTAACTTAAACAATTAATAATCCGTGTTTCTTCCGCGAACACTAACAACACAAGAACATCGGTTTGGCATACTCAAAATGAGTTCATCCAAATCACGCTGTGGAATGGCCGCCCATGTTCGTTGCAACAACAAAAAAAGGTCTTCTTGCGACTGGATACCCTCCATATTTGGCAGAGCTCTTCTCTGTAGCATATCCCATGCATGCTCAATCGGGTTCAAGTCTGGCGACTGAGCAGGCCAGGGCATGACATTGATGTTAGCTGCGGCGAGAGTCTGTCTTACAACTCTTGCGGTGTGCGGTCGTGCATTATCATGCATTAACTGAAATAAGGGACCGATTTGCACTTGTAGAGGAACGATGACGTCTGATACAATTGTCTCAGCATAAATTTGAGCGTTGAGGTTGCCTCTGATCCAAATCAACTCAGTTCTTCCGCCGATCCAAATACCCGCCCATACCATGATGGTTCCACCACTATAAGGATGGACTTCCTGGCAGGATTTTAATCGCTGTTGGCGTCCAGGGGTTCTCCAGTGTCGTATACGTCTTGTATCCGGTCTCATACCAAAACGAGACTCATCAGAAAAGCACACGAAACGCCATTGTTCTTCTGCCCAATTTCTGTGTTCAAGAGCCCATTGATATCGAATCCTACGATTGTGCATTGCTATAGGTGGTACCCTTAGCGGTCTTCGGGAATGAAGGTTCACTTCATGCAAACGGTTTCTGACTGTTTGGTCGCTAATTAAGTTCCCTGAAGAGTGATGAAGCCTCACGGCTAACATCATGGCGGTTATTGTTGGAGCTCTTCGAGTTGTGATTTGAATGTATCGGTCTTGTCTCCGTGTGGTGCAGCGATACCGTCCTCCATGGCGCTCAGCCACGGTACCAGTGCTTCGGTAACGTGTCCAAAGTCGACTGATAACACTCTGACTTGTATTCAGAGCTAAAGCCACAGTACGTTGCCGGGAACCAGCTTCTATCATTCCCACGGCTCTGAGCATTTCTTCCCTGCTTAAATGACGTCGCCGCTCCATAATAACGTTGGTTTTAATCAGTAGTAGGGAAACAGTAGCACTAATAATGTCTTCAATGCGTTGTATGTTTTTATAGGGAAAATATTGACAGCTGATTTTCATCTTTTACTAGAAATTGATTGAAAGTTCCTGTTTCAAATTATGAAATGCACCAAAAAGGATCCATATAAATTTATAAAATCATAAATTTATTACAAAGCCACATCTCAATCTCAAGAAATCCGCATAAAAATGCTTGATCCCTAGACACTTTTGATGTGTGTATTTGTACATGTGTGCGTGACTAAGGATGAGACTAGTATATCGTTATAATCACTTTAATGTGGTGTATACCTAGTTCGTTATTATAATTAGGGGTTAAAGTTACTCGCGTCCGTAGGTTTACCCTTGAGACTGTGATACGTGACCCCTGGGTGGTGCTAAATGAGTGTATTTGGTCCGAGGTAGCAACGGTAGCAACAGCTCTGTCAGGCGAATGACATTTTACCCAAGAGGATGTAATCACTACGTAGACATTACGATGGCTAGACGTCATACGAAACGATACGATCCGTAGCGAGTTCGTGCTTCCGATTTTCACGGATTTTCATACATTAGCTCTCGTTAACTATACTACTACCATCACGAATACGTCCGTGCTATTGAATTTTTGTTTTCTAAACGACCATAGCGGCGCTGCTTTGGTTTTCATACAAAATAATACGATTACGATTACCATAAAATGGTTCGTGCTTGGGGAACAGAACAGTAACTAAAGCATAGAAGAAGCGCTATAGGGCATAAACAAGTTGAATATAGCTACGCTTTGTACTCTTATAGGAAATTTGTTAATGTTAGAACAAGATAGATATACTTTGGACAGGACGGCGAATTACAAGGTGGTACCAGTTTCCAGATCTACTAGGGATGGAGGAGAAATAATATCTATCAATATCGATTATATCAAACGAGTCGGATTGGACGGGAACTTTGATTTTTTCTTGTTTTTGTTATTTGTTCCCTTATTAGAATAATGTTTATAAATTTTAAACTGATTCGATAGGGCAGGGGCTCAAACTACCATTATCTATCAAAAAACCCCAATTGATAGACTAAACTCTATTTAATCGACATTAGGTAAAAAAATCAGGATATGTCGACGTGATGCTGTCTGTACAGTCAAAAGCAGGTGAGACTATACAGTTTGGATTTTCTACCGCCCTTATAACGGAGTTCAAGTGCTATTATCGAACTGCAAGTGTTTACCGTGTTGTACTGTTGAACGTACAATGATAGTGCAAATTTAAATTTAATCAAGGATAGAGCGACATAAAACGTCGGTACTTTGTAGCTAGTGTGGCAGTGCTAGCATCTGAGCGTAGTTCAGCGAAAGCACTGCCAATGGGTTAGGTGTATAGTATTCAAATAAAACAACCATTATTACATTAATTTATATTAATTGTGTTGAATTTAAACAAAAAACCCTTTGCTTACTTTAGTAAGCAAAGGGAAAGAAATTTGTAATTTTTATCCGAGTAATTATTAGTAGGTACTAAAAGTGTGAAATAAAAAATATTTAAAGTAAGTAAACAAAAAACCCGACTGCGTCAATAATATTAACTAAAAAGCAAGAAACAAGCTTTAAGGCGTCTACACGAGCCAAGTGCTGCCAAGTGTTAGGCTAATGTTTTTGGCCTCAAAATTTCCTATTGTAATTTAGCGATGGTGCCGTCACGCTCAGCAACAACAGAGTTTGAATTGTGGTAACAACGAAGTTGCTGAAGTCGTTAGAGCTGAAGTGCTTGAGAGCTCAGTTGAGTGTGTGTGTCCTGGAAAGTCAAGAATATCTATAAGTATACAATTCTTTAGTTTTCTACCTGCCTAGAAACGGTGTAATAGTAGGTATGTATGTATAGTACATACAGAGAACGGCTATGGATAACCAGTAGGGAAAAATATTACTTGCAGTACACGCTGATGGTTTAGGGGGTGGAGATAATCTCATCATTTTGAACACATTATGTTATCACGAATTTAATAAATTCCAAAAAATATACCTTCTCATACAAAATGGTGCTCAGTTGATTAAGTTTTAAACGAATGATCAAATAAAATATTTTATTGATTAGAGGCTAGAGGCAACTTGGGAACCTTCAAGCAGAGCGTGAAGCTGATGTAAATATTATACCTACGACTTTATTTAACCGTCACTCATCATCTCTCAGTCTACGCCATTTGTCGTCACTGGTAAAACACCCGACATTAAAATGTTTTGAGCAAACTTGATGGCGTTTCTTGGTGTCCAACCATCTTCGGGAGACATTGCAGCAGTCCACTGTGCACGTCGAATTTCATCCAGAGGAAATCTAAAACATTTAAGTGAACTTTACAATTTATCGATACCTACTTAACATTTTTCACAACACGCTAAGAATAACCAAAACCTCAGTTTTATGAAGCCGCTATTTAAAACCAGGAGACTTCAACCGACAGTATTACTTTTATCTATGACTTTAACTCTACTCATTCTCGTGCGACATTAAAAACTAACGCTGTCTGTCCCATCAATTTTTACAGTAGGTAACTGTTTTGATTTTTTAAGTTATAATACCGAGAGCTGCATGTCTATTTTCTAACGCTCGATCGTAAGATAAAATGTTTACTAGAAAAAAAATCAACCAGTCTCAGGAAGCTCGAGTGGGATTCGAACCCACGATTCTACCTTCTTCTTCTACCACGATTTTTTTCTAGTAAACATTTTATCCTATATCATATAGCATTGTGAATGCAAAATTTCAACAATAAAGGCTCGATCGTAAGCTCGCACTCACTACGACCAACATGTTCCGATCAAAAGTGACCTTTGTGATGTTAGCGTAGAGTAGACTTTAGAAAATGCGGATTTGATACTCACTTTTGCCCCGATTTTATGTGTCGAAGTGAGAGATCGATCGTCAGTCGATCTTACGATTAAGCGTTATAGAGAATCGCACTCCTTCTTACGAGGGTTGTCTGAAAAGTTTCTGGCCTAACATAGAAAAACGTGTTTTTTCGGTCCGATTCTTTTCTATTTTTCAACACAGTCTCCTTGTAAAGTTATACACTTCACCCAGCGATGCTCCTATGTCTTCAACCCGTCCAGGTAGTAGTTGACGTCTAGTCTGCAAAATAGGCGTCCACGGCCAGGGCCATGGCCTCCTCGTTACTTAAAATCTCTGTCCACCGAGCCAAGTTTTCACTCTGGAAAACAGGAAGAAGTCGCTAGGAGCCAGATCTGGAAAATACGGTGGATGTTCAATCAGTTCGAATCGCAACTCCTGAATTTTTGCCATCGCAATCTTTGACTTGTTTGATGGTGCGTTATCTTGATGAAATAACACTTTCTTTTTTGCAAAAGCGGCCATTTTATCGAAATTTCTACCATCAGCTTGTCAAGTAGAGATGAATAATAAGCCCCCGTTATAGTTTTTCCTTTTTCTAGATAGTCAACGAATATAACTCCGCGACTATCCCAGAACACGGTGGCCATAACCTTTCCAGCCGAAGAAACCGTCTTCGCCTTCTTTGAAGCAGGCTCATTCTTCGCAGTCCACTGTTTGGATTGTGATTTTGTCTCCGGCGTGAAGTGATGGATCCACGTTTCGTCGACGGTTATCAACCGACGCAAAAAATTCGACGTGTTTTGCTTAAATCGCTTCAAAAGGACTTCGGAAATGTTCATTCGAACTTGTTTTTGGTCCAAATTTAACAGACGCGGCACCCAACGTGCAGTTAGCTTTCGCATGTTCAAATCTTCAACTAGTATGTGACAAACTCTTTCTTTAGATATGCTTACAGCTTCTGCAATCTCCCTAACCTTGATTAAATGGTCGTCGAGCACCAATCGGTGTACTTTTTGGACAATATCTTGGTTGGTCGCAGTTTTTGGCCGTCCTACGCGTTCATCATCGTTTATGCTGGTACGACCGCGTTTAAATTCTGCTACCCAAAATTTTACAGTAGAAAATGATGGAGCAGACTTGCCGTAAACAGCATCCATCTTAGTTTTGATTTGGGTTGGCGTATTGTTTTTTAAATATAAGAACTTAATCACAGCTCGACACTCAATTATACTCGTGCTTCGTCCTCAAGATTAGTATACTTACCTGTTTTACCTATTCTACTAATTAACTATGTAGTAACGCGTAAGTGTTGCCACAATCAGCACTATTTTATAAAGAAGATACCTCATTTCCGGTCTAAGTACAATAATTAGACCGAAAATGATAATTTTTTTACACATTTCCGGTTAAAATTGACAGATATCCATTTCCCGCCAACATCCACCCCACCTCCGAGTTCACAGTGCGCTCTAGTCATTCGCTTTTTAGTGCTTAGCCACATCGCACGTTCGCCATCAAAATGCTCAAAAGAAAGCATGATGATGATTTCAATTATTTAGTTAGTAAAATAAAAAACTAGGAAAAAAGTTTAAAAATCAACGTCAATGATCAGCGCCGGAATCTTCAAGTAGTGTAACAAGTACGTCAAGCTCAAGAGAATCTTCACCAGCTGCGTCACCTTATTCGCTTCATCTGAAAGAGGTAAGTTCACTGCAAATTTTTATTTTTTTGTACTCCCACGGTGTAAAATAAAAATTTCTGCCAGTCCTTTTTAAAGAAAGACTGATGCGAGGTCATTTTAACCTCAAGGAATGCATCGAAATATATTATGTGTCTGCATTCGGCATCCATGATGCCTTATACCGGTTCCCTAATAAGGGCGAAGGTCATAACCGTTGAAGAATGCACTCAGGAACATATGTTCTAGATACTCACTGCATTCGGCATCCATGGTGCCAAATTAATCATTCTACACCCACGGTGTAAAATAAAAATTTCCACCAGTCCTTTTTTAAAAAAAGACTGATGCGAGGTCATTTTAACCTCAAGTTTGTTTCCTTTTGTTTCCAAATAAATATATTATTATTATTTATAACCGTTGAAGAAAGCACTCAGGAATAATGTTCTAGATATTCACTGCATTCGGCATCCATGGTGCCAAATTAATTATTCTACACCCACGGTGTAAAATAAAAATTTCCACCAGTCCTTTTTAATAATTCTATAATTAATAAAGTTATAATTCTAAACGCGGCACTAACCCGCCACTTTTGAACACCCATGGTGTGACTTTTTAAATCCAATATTTAACCATCACTTCTGTGGTTATTTTATTCGAGATATCTCGATGACAACCAGTTCCTTTGTCTTATAGACAGAGATGAACAGTCGCCGATTTGAGTGACGACGGAACAAACACCTGTCTTACCGTTAACTTCGTTAGATGCGTTGAATCCTGGGCCGTTGACGTCGTCGGTGGGCCTGGCCAACGAAGGTCAGGATGCTGCGAAAACCAATGGACCCCTCACAGATTGAGGAATTTGGTCCCAATAACGATGAACTGGCAAGTCAACTTACTTCCTTGCCACTCATGGCCTTGATAAAGAAAATCGCAAAGATTTATTAAAAAGGTTCCTTAAACCGTCCAATTATAAAAACATTGTTCGCGCCACAGCGCGACGGATAACCGTCTCTGCGCCGGTCAATTAAGATGCATATTGGTGCAACGACTGGGCAACGAATGATCGGCCAATCACAGCGAGTTGACAATTATACTCGACGAAGTGTCCGCCGGCGCCGCGCAACGACGCAGGGTGCTTCGAGCCTTCCGTGTGAATCCACGCGCGCCCGCGCAAGAATTCAGCCCGTGAGCAACCACGACTACAGTGTTTGTGAATTAATAGCGCTTGGTACCAGCCCAACTATTCCTAAACCGCCTACGACCAGTGCCTTCAGTGAACTGTGTTTGTGTGTTGCCGCCCTCAAGCCCGCCGCCCGCGCCTAGAGCGCCAGCCACCTTCAGCTCCAACCAGATCCAGTGACCACAGCTCGGACCCCGGTAAGTTCCTTACCACCTCCCGCCTAACAATCTTTACTCTGCCTTCTTTACTCTGCTGTATTTGGCGGTCCTTCTGACCCGCGAATACATTTTGATCCTACGAGCCGGATACATACAGTCCACTAGTTTTTAAACCCTACCGTACACATTTTACTTTTTGCCTCGACTCGTGCCGCCACCCATACACGTCTACACAACTGCACACAACACCCACACAATGCACGCCAGCCCAAACACCGCTTACTGCCCTTACTGTAGGACTAGGGGGCATAGATTAGTAGCGTGCGCTGCCTACAATGCCCAGCCGACGCAGGGCCGGTGGGACTTTGTGGTGTCGCGCGAGCGCTGTCCCCGCTGCCTCGGACCGCATTACCCGGACGAATGCAAGTCGGTGAAGGCATGCCGAGTGTGTGGCATCGCAGATCACCACACATCCCTTCACCGACCGGACGATGCCACACAGCATTACCAGCCGGAATCGGCGGCGCGGTGGCTTCCGCCCCAACTGCGGGATACTCCGGCAAAGCGACCCACCGACAGAACGCTGCATGCGTCCTCGCATGCACAGCGGTCGCATGAGGGGTCGCAGGAGTAGGTACATGTTACCGTAGACATTCAGCCCCACATTATTAATACAGTCCACTATTATATATATATAGGATAACTATTTCAGCCCATTAACTATTTCATTACATGTTGGTCATTCGACCCGTTAAAATAATATTTACTCATATTTCGTAGTTATCACGTAACTTAATTTTAATTTCTTATTTTTATATCTTATCGCGTAACATTCCTAATTTCATTACCTTACATGACCCTTTCTGCACGATAGACGTTGCAAAGTGCATTGCGAAATATTATTAACCTACCTACAAAAATAAATTAAGAACGTGTTCAAAGAACAGTGTTCGATTCGTGTTATATTTTTTCTTACTAATTAGATTGCACATATAACTTTAGTTAAGTATAACACACCCGCGTCTAGACGACGATATTGTTGTTTTTCCCGTTTTATTTTGTAATGAAATTTTTATGGTCGTGTCGTGTTAAATCGGCTCAGATCTCGTGCATGCTCACCACGCGTGCCAAATAGCGTGCTTTATTTTTTCGCTCGTGTTAATTTTATATTTTTTCTGCTTTTAATTCTTGCCTTGGCAATCGACTCAATCTCGTGAGTGCTCACCACAAGAGCATAGTACTTCTACACACGTGCACCCACACATCAGCCTGCAGCACATACACACATGCAGTCTGCTTTGTATTTGCTTTTATTGCGCCTTTGCTCTTTGCGCCAGAGTGCGCATTGCGCTTTTCTGTGCCTCTGTGCCTGCATGCTATCGTGCTCAGTGCACAGCCCTTTTTGTTGTTGTTTTTGTGCCTGTATGCTATCGTGCTCAGTGCACAGCCTTTTTTTGTGCCCAGTGTACAGCCCTTTTTTTGTGCCTATATGCCATTGTGCTCAGTTCACGATTCAAGTGACTACATGATGGTATGCCCAGTGTACAGCCCCTTTTTTTGTGCCCAGTGTACAGCCCTTTTTTTGTGCCTATATGCCATTGTGCTCAGTTCACGATTCAAGTGACTACATGATGGTATGCCCAGTGTACAGCCCTTTTTTTGTGCCCAGTGTACAGCCCTTTTTTTGTGCCTATATGCCATTGTGCTCAGTTCACGATTCAAGTGACTACATGATGGTATGCCCAGTGTACAGCCCTTTTTTGTTGTTGTTTTTTGTGCCTATTTGGTGCTGTGCTCAGTGCACGATCTTACTTAGCATGCGGTCACTGCGGCCCCCCCGCGCCCCCACGCCTTTGCGTTGACTGCGGCCCCCGCGCTTCTGCCCCCCCGCGCCCCCACGCCTTTGCGTTGACTGCGGCCCCCGCGCTTCTGCGCCCCCGCGCCCCCACGCCTTTGCGTTGACTGCGGCCCCCCCGCGCCCCCACGCCTTTGCGTTGACTGCGGCCCTGTCCGCCTATGCGCCTTCGGCGCTTCGCGCCCCCGCGCCCCCACGCCTCTGCGCTTACGCGCCCCGTGCGCCTATGCGCCTTCGGCGCTTCGCGCCCCCGCGCCCCCTGTGCTTCGTGACACAGGCTTTCAGCCCTCATACAATTGTACTCATACAGTCACACACGTGCATTCCTCCCAGCTCATCATATACACACCCACTCGACATTAACTCAACACAGCACGAATCAGGGCTGTAGTTCCCCTATAACTTCCATTCCTTCCCCCCCCCTCCTACCCTCTGGGGCCCGGGAAGATGTTCGCGCCACAGCGCGACGGATAACCGTCTCTGCGCCGGTCAATTAAGATGCATATTGGTGCAACGACTGGGCAACGAATGATCGGCCAATCACAGCGAGTTGACAATTATACTCGACGAAGTGTCCGCCGGCGCCGCGCAACGACGCAGGGTGCTTCGAGCCTTCCGTGTGAATCCACGCGCGCCCGCGCAAGAATTCAGCCCGTGAGCAACCACGACTACAGTGTTTGTGAATTAATAGCGCTTGGTACCAGCCCAACTATTCCTAAACCGCCTACGACCAGTGCCTTCAGTGAACTGTGTTTGTGTGTTGCCGCCCTCAAGCCCGCCGCCCGCGCCTAGAGCGCCAGCCACCTTCAGCTCCAACCAGATCCAGTGACCACAGCTCGGACCCCGGTAAGTTCCTTACCACCTCCCGCCTAACAATCTTTACTCTGCCTTCTTTACTCTGCTGTATTTGGCGGTCCTTCTGACCCGCGAATACAAACATATTAGCGCCCCAAATGAACCCTAACATCAAGTCTGCAACTCCAGAGCATGTTCATAAGCGTGATAAGTCAATTGAAGTCAACCAAAAACAGATTTCCGCAGCTATTACATGCGTTGGTCGCATTACCTATAAGTGATCAAATTAAGAACGCTGACAGAGTTAATGATTTATTAAAAAGCTGGATGGATGTCAGTCGTTATGTTGTGACGTACAGTATCTTCAATCAAATGCTCGACGAAACTATGCACTTCATAAAAAGATTTATCGGAGAAAACTTAACAGAAACCTTAAAAACGGCTAAAGCAGTTCTAAATGGTCTTCTGACCTTAAGGCAGATGTTATCAGGAAATCTAAACAAAGCAGGAATTCAAACCGGAAGCTGGTTCCCTGGAACCGACGGGCGGCGCCGGGCCCTCGCCGTCATCAACCGGCCTCATCAGCCGGAGCAATGATGAACTATTAGCCGCCACCACCACCGCTACCGCCACAACCGACAACGTCGAGTCTGCGCGGTCGCTCCTCGACAACGTCTGCCTATCGGCCCAGACAAACAAGGAAGCACTATAATGCAAATATGGTACGCTACGCAGGCAGGTTACCTACACTATTTTTACAAACAGTGGGACCAATCGGTACTCTCATGGGTTAATGAATATGTTTGTTGCGCGTGCGCTTATAAATCAGTTTAACCCTCCTATCACAGAGATCAGTTCAAAGGAGACCTTTCTATTCGGCTCAAAATGTACCGAGGTACACTTTACTTTAAAATATCCTATTAATTATGCAGAAGCCTCTGATGATATCATTTTTCTATAAAACACGCCGCAACTAGTATTTTTATGGAAAATAAAAAGTCACATAATATGGTTTAAGAAATCGTAAACATGGAACGAAACGTGCAAATAAAGGGCGAAAATATGACAGTGACAACCAACTGTCATACTTACTGGTTTTTTGTGGTGGTGACAGTTTGTGGATGAACAAAAAATATTTTTTGAGATCTAAACTCACAATGTTGGAGTTTCTTCCTTGTCCTTTTAGCAACAACACGTGTTGTGAGACTCCATTTTATTTCAATCTACTGTACAAATCTAAATGTGCTTTAAAAATAAGTATTTACTTACCACTTGAAATTGGCTTAATGCTAAACGCGAAGCCATTAATTAAGTTATTTTATATAATATCTCACAATGGATAATCAATGGTGCAAAACCTAGTTTACATATATGGTTTTCTATAAACGCACATAGTCGGTCTACTAATATTTGTCACTCTCAAAATAATCAAACGCACAAAATAAATCAAAACAGTTACAAACACTTATTTTTGTTACTATTCATGTTTTTGCTAAAAACAGGTTATGTTTATGTTAAAATAAGTTACTCTAAGGCTTTTATCTAATAATTAGTTGGCCCATAAGTAAGCTAACGAAACGTGTGCCCCTTGCGACATAGGCGCCGTCTAGCGTGAGTTATTTTACTTGAGCTTCGCGTAGGATTGTTAGGTTGGCAATGGCCTAGGGCTTTATCTTTATTTTGAATTTCGCGGGGACTGCTCCGCGTGCCCCTTGCGACATAGGCGCCGTCTAGCGTGCGTTATTTACTTGGGTTACGCGGCGGAAGGCGTAGGTTGGCAAGCCGGTTCACATACAGGCGGGCGCCACCTATGTTCTGAATACGGAACTTTTTATAATTTTACAAAATACAGAATTATTGGCTTAAGTGGATGATTATTGAGAGGGAATTGTTAATGGAAGGCTACATTTAGATATTCAAACATGTAATATTGGCTATCTGACGAGATTTGGTTGGATTATGGAAAAACTTTAGAATTGCGCGGTGGACGGCGGCAATGAGCGAGCGAGAGGTTGAGAAAAAGATAGAAAGAGAAGGAGGATGTTATCTCCACGTGGCGCAACGCGAAGTTCGTGTATAACAAATAATAAGCGACGCAAAGGCGAGGCGCATCGGGAAAACAGCTACCGATTGGTTGAAGGGAAGAAAAGCGGAATGATGGGGAGGGATGTTAGGCGCGCGTGGCGCGAAAGTTAAGATGCTTGGGAAAAAGGAGGAAAATTAGCGGGCATTCAATTATCAGACGTCGGAGGCGCGGTCCGATTTACGAGTGGCGGTACGAACTCATACGGGGAAACAAGCGTCCGAGCCATTTTAGCGCGCTAAGTGATATTCGAGTGGCGATTTTAACTAACATTGGTTGTGAAATAGAAGTGATTATTAAAGTAAAATTCTTGTTATCGCGACTCGAATAATTGTTAACAGAATGAAGTATTCTGGATCATATTAGCGGACACGAGTAACGGTGCCAACAAAACTAATATGATTTCAACGGACTTCGGTCTGGAGGCATTTGACTGTATTAATTAATGCCGGCGTTATCTATAACAACGCTAAATAATACACTATTTTCGAGAGAGTAACGGGGGAGAGACAGTTGTCTCCCTAGTGAAAATTGAAGATAGGTCAGACACCAATTAGCTGGAGGTGGGAACGTACAACCCTGTCCAAGACCGTCCCGCCTCCTTACACACAGGGTAGTGTTAGGTTGACACACTGGGTATCCTGGCCCGACGGATAGTCAGCTTAGGGGTCAGTTGCTTTCAGGGGCAATGCGACTCACACAACTCACCACGAAATTAAGTTAAATGTGGCTTGGGCCTAGATTGCAAGGTATACAAGTAGGGACTGTTAGTTCGACAAAATATAGGTATTTCAAGTGAGGTAGGCTGTAGGAATCTATAGGTAGGCGTTTCTATATAATTGTTATGAAGAAGTGGGGGGGGACAGCACGGTGTGAGCACGCTGTGCGTACATAAACTAGGTACGTGGGCCGCGGGGCCAGGCGGGATTAATTCAGACTAATAAGGTAGGGATAATTAAGTTACGGTGCTAAATGGAAATTACTATGAAGTGACGGGGGTTAGGAAGCGCTGTAGGGACCAATCTAGGCATGTAATCTGTTACCGTAGGCCAATAAACTTCTAATTGTTTTCCTAAAGTTGTTACCAATTAACTATTCATTTTAAATAATTAGCAGGAGTGTGGTAATATCGTACCATCATTACTTTGGAGTACCTAAAAGTCTAGACTGGTTTCCTATTACAAGAAAAATACTAAAAGTTATAGCAAATAAGCAAAGCTGTACTGTGATGTTTGATTTCTAATACTGAAATGACCAAACAGGCATTTTTAGCTTTCCCTGGGGTACGATACGGCCTTAAATTGCTACACTCTTCAAAGTATTAAAAAATATACATCCGATACCTATTAGTAAAATATAAGCTGATACTTACTAAACAACTAAAACCAGTTTAGAACTTGGTTGGGTCGTTGAAGCTGCGAATCCACCTTAAGGCCAGGTGTTAGTGAAAAATTAAAATAACACGTTCTAAGAACTACTTTTTGAAGTAGTAAACAGTAAAATTAAAATCTGCGAAAATTATGAAATATTGTTGAGGCTTTATTCTTAAAAATACACCCGATGGAAACACGATTTGATAAAGTTGGCTCGATAGAATAAATTCACAAAGTTACATATTTTTGTGTCATTTTATCTTCTTTACCAGGTTTTATTCTTAAAATAATTGATTTGATATTAAGAGTCATTTACCAAAATGAAGTTCATAGATAACTTGAGGAATTATAACCGATAGTTTTTTATTTATTACATCTATCAATTTTTTAAAACATAAAATGCGATTATTCGCGCCGCTTCGCAGTTATACCCGTTCCTTACCGTCGTACCGTCGAGAGAGCGAGAGAGAAGCGCTCGAAATACCTCCCCTTAAGGGGAAAGACTTTAAAAGCTATGAGCTCCTACTATTATGAAACATAGAAATAATTGATTGATAACAACCTACTAATTAGCCTGATAATACAGTCTACTTATACCATTTGAGTTCGCCTTAATGGTCTAAAACCCTTATAAGTCATGTACTTACTTCTAATAACATGAAACATAGAAATATTTGATGGGAACAATCTGAATCAATCAGACTAATACCTAGTACAGTCTAATTTATACCTATTAAAGTGAGTAAAGGATAACTCCTAAGTGTAATTGATTTAATTATTAACAGAGATAATTACCTGATTTACTACCTACTAATAATATACTAACTATGATTTAGTAGGCTACTAAATACTCACCCGGCCTGAGAGACAGGGGTAAGTTAATGGGAAAATAATTAACTTAAGTTCACTTTCTAAAAGTTAAGGATATTGAATAAATCAAACATCTTTTAATAAATTTAAGATGTGATAATCTGCCAATGTAGTTATATTGGTACTGTATAATAAACACTAAGAGTAACCCAAAGTAATTTTACTTCAAATGATAGTATTCTGTTAAAGTTCACTTCCTAAAAGTTAAGGATATTGAATAAATCAAACATCTTTTAATAAACTTAAGATGTGATAATCTGCCAATGCAGCCCATACAATGTAGTTATAGTGGTACTTTATAAGATCTGTATAATGAACACTAAGAGTAAACCAAAGTAATTTTACCTTTATTAATAGCATTCTATTTTAGTCCACTGTCTGGAAGTGGGTTTTGGATAAATTCCACCCTTTATAGAACTGAATATTAATTTTCTAATAAGACAAAAGACAGTCAGTTAATAATATTACATTGGAATATCTTTAGACACAATAATCAGAGAAATAAGTGGGTCCTGTTGAATGTTGGCTTCCTACCTCTGTTCAATAAGTGATATCATAAGACATAAGTTATTGCATTGAATAATTAAGTTCTTAATGTGAAAAGGATATTTGGATGATAGCAAGCCTTGAGATAAACTCTATTGATTTATGTGGAATAATAAGAATTTAAATGCTAACACATAGTTCATAATGTAAGATGAAATTAAATTTCGAGGAGAGATGTAAATTCTCAGTTTAAAGAATTAAAGCCGCAGGCTAATTAATGTTAAAGTCAATGTGACGGAACTATAACTACACAATGAGATGTATAGTACGCTATGGAGCAGCGGTGGGGCTCATAAATTGCACAAGACTTCTTATGTATCATGCTATTGTTAATAAATAATAATACCTGCAAGCTAAGCTATCATCTGATTATCTTTGAGTGGTTACAAATCTTCCCCGCAGCTGCAGTGAAGGATTTAGGTCACAGTTCAGACGGAGTCATTGCTAGGCTACACATTATCTATGATATTATTTATAGACTAGTAGGTAATTAGGTCAGGAGAAAATAATTTAACACAGGAATAAGCCAATTACTAAACTTTCACGAAAAGAACTTGAGTTACTTAAATGCGGTTAACAACGGAGGGTTCACTAGACGATCTGGCCAAAATACACACATCAAAAGTGTCTAGGGATCAACATATATTTTTGCAATAACTTTTCTCCTGATTGATATTAATTAAAATTTTCATTAAGGATTCATCAAATAAAGTGTTTTCGTTTGTCTACAGTAACGATAAACCAAGTCACCTTTGCATTAATAAAGAAATTTGCCATTTTCCTAATAAAGGGATTTTTGACATTTGAACCACTAACATTAAAGTTCGAAAAAAAGACTGAAATAACAGTTTTCTTTAAAATTTTATTGGGTAACTTAAACAATTAATAATCCGTGTTTCTACCGCGAACACTAACAATACAAGAACATCGGTTTGGCATACTCAAAATGAGTTCATCCAAATCACGCTGTGGAATGGCCGCCCATGTTCGTTGCAACAACAAAAAAAGGTGTTCTTGCGACTGGATACCCTCCATATTCGGCAGAGCTCTTCTCTGTAGCATATCCCATGCATGCTCAATCGGGTTCAAGTCTGGCGACTGAGCAGGCCAGGGCATGACATTGATGTTAGCTGCGGCGAGAGTCTGTCTTACAACTCTTGCGGTGTGCGGTCGTGCATTATCATGCATTAACTGAAATAAGGGACCGATTTGCACTTGTAGAGGAACGATGACGTTTGATACAATCGTCTCAGCATAAATTTGAGCGTTGAGGTTGCCTCTGATCCAAATCAACTCAGTTCTTCCGCCGATCCAAATACCCGCCCATACCATGATGGTTCCACCACTATAAGGATGGACTTCCTGGCAGGATTTTAATCGCTGTTGGCGTCCAGGGGTTCTCCAGTGTCGTATACGTCTTGTATCCGGTCTCATACCAAAACGAGACTCATCAGAAAAGCACACGAAACGCCATTGTTCTTCTGCCCAATTTCTGTGTTCAAGAGCCCATTGATATCGAATCCTACGATTGTGCATTGCTATAGGTGGTACCCTTAGCGGTCTTCGGGAATGAAGGTTCACTTCATGCAAGCGGTTTCTGACTGTTTGGTCGCTAATTAAGTTCCCTGAAGAGTGATGAAGCCTCACGGCTAACATCATGGCGGTTATTGTTGGAGCTCTTCGAGTTGTGATTTGAATGTATCGGTCTTGTCTCCGTGTGGTGCAGCGATACCGTCCTCCATGGCGCTCAGCCACGGTACCAGTGCTTCGGTAACGTGTCCAAAGTCGACTGATAACACTCTGACTTGTATTCAGAGCTAAAGCCACAGTACGTTGCCGGGAACCAGCTTCTATCATTCCCACGGCTCTGAGCATTTCTTCCCTGCTTAAATGACGTCGCCGCTCCATAATAACGTTGGTTTTAATCAGTAGTAGGGAAACAGTAGCACTAATAATGTCTTCAATGCGTTGTATGCTTAGATTAAAACAAAAAGGAAAGATACGGCATTAGCGTCTCGTGAGTGAGCCGCCAAAATTAGGCCTAAAGGCACAATTTCACTTCAGTCACAATTTGCCGAGCGAACAGGCTACATCGCACTATTGCGGATATTCTACTGTGTGAAAAAGAGAAAGACGCTACTCCGCAGTGGCAGATTGTAATCGATCACCTTAGTCATTTATATCCAAATGAGGAACTTGCTCTGGAGTTTATTACTAAAAAATTAGTAACTCTGCTCGCATTGTCAACCGCACAACGAGTACAGACGTTATCTTCGAATTTATAATTTAAAAATAAATAATAACTATGTCGAAACCATTGTGGATGATTTAATTAAAACATCTGCTCCAGGGCGACGACCGCCTTGTTTATTTATATCATTTTTTCTAAATAAGATTGAGATCTGCCCTGCAAAAACATTACTGTCCTACTTAGATATGACTAAAGTTTACAGAGATAAACCTAGAACGGAAAGGTTATTGCTTACCTGAAGCCTATTCATAATGCAACTAGTTCTACATTAAGTCGTTAGTTTAAAAACACCCTATTTAACAGCGGTATTGACACTTCTTTATTCTCAGAAAACACGTGTAAGACACGCGTCCACGTCCACCTCGGCAGCAAACGGAAAAGGCCTTTCAATGACTGCAGGATGGACTGGTAATTCTCTGGTGTTTGCACGGTTTTACAATCGACCCCTTACCATTGAGAATGACGATAATGCCTTTGCAGCGGCTATTTACATTGATTAATTTCTAGCTTATCATTCATTATAATATATCATACTGGTTTGTACTAATAAGGTACCTATATATATTTAATCGGTTATACTCGTAAATACTCAATTATAATAGTTGAATTAAATCATATAGGTACTTGAATTATTTCGCAAAATTTGTGTTCTAAACATCTACCTTGTGAATATAAATCTCGAGGATGCAACGTCGAAGTACAATTGATGGTTAAACAAACATACCTGAAGTGAAGTTTGACCGTAATTGTACGAGACGTTGCATCCGAAGAGAAACGAAGCGTCATTTGGAAGGAATGACCGAGGAATATAATTGCCGTGATCGCGTCACATCATAGGGTAGGTACCCGTAATATCGATCGTAATCTCGTCACGATACTATATTTCATATTAGCACTGACCGTAATCACGTCACGGTACTACATAAGGGTAGGTACCCGTAATATCGATCGTAATCGCGTCACGATACTAGATTTCATATTAGCACTGACCGTAATCACGTCACGGTACTACATAAGTGTGCAGTATGTAAGGCGGAACTGTAAGATTTTGTAGAAATCACTTGCACACAAAAAAACACTCCAATAAAAAAATTAGTAAAAAAAAAATAGAATGTAAGTAACTACTGCCTCGCGCAAACAAAGAGTTATTTGGAAGGAATGACCGAAGAATAGAACTACCGTAATCGCGTCACAGCATAGGGTAGGTACCCGTAATATCGATCGTAATCTCGTTACGATACTATATTTCATATTAGCACTGACCGTAATCACGTCACGGTACTACATAAGGGTAGGTACCCGTAATATCGATCGTAATCTCGTCATGATACTAGATTTCATACTAGCACTGACCGTAATCACTTCACGGTAGGTACTACTTATGTGTTTTTTAGTTTTTATTATTATTTAAAAAAGCTAAACGTCTTATGTATTCTTGAAAATCGATAAACAGTGAAAAAGTCAAAAAATGTGGGTAACCACAAAGGCACTAGCGAAAGTATTAATCGAAATTAAGAAGGAAACGTACTATGAAATATATTTCAATAACGTTTCTACTTTGAATGTCTCACTAAGAGGTTCCGAGTCGTATATTCGCTAATGAATCACATAGTTTTTTAAAAAATCGTTTGTCTTTGTAATTTAATCATAACATCGACAAAATGTAATATTTAAAACACTGACTGACCTGATTTACTTGGCGATCGTCGTTTACGCAGTTTTTCCACATGCGTATATAATGATTATCCATGCTTCCTTTTGCACATAGTTTTTCGCTACAAAAAACACTTTTAGGCGAACGCTACACGCAAGATCCATATTGTGATCCGTCAATATATACTGACGGATCACGATAATTATTGACGTGTAGTGTACTGTATTGACGGATCACAATATTTATCGCAGGATTTCTGGAAATCCAGTGATCCAATGTTAGATCCAAGATCGTGATATTTATCTTACGTGTAGTGTCGCGCGTCAATATTTATCGTGTCTAGGGTTGCCACCTTTTTTTAGAATGAATAAAGTATTTTTTATTCCTCATACACGGAAAGTAGGTTTGAAGTTGCCTGAGGAGCGGGTGGAAAGTAATACTTTTCTACCAACTACCAACAAAACATACAGTAATTCGAATGTAATAAAAAACAAGTTTATCTTAATGCTAAGTGCTGTCTCAATTATAGGTAGTCACGACATGCAATATCAAAATACAATCATATTTGTTGAACAGTAACTCATGTGTAGTTGTGACTTACTATTAAAATAATACTAACAACCCATTTCTTCCCATGGCTGTCGTAAAGGGCGACTAACGGACTAAATACTGCACATACATCCAACAGCATAGAGCAGCGATGGACTCATCAAAATAATACTACCAACCCCTCTCTTCCCTGCGGTGTCGTATAAGACGACTAACGGACTAAATTCTGCACATACATCCAACAGCATAGAGCGGCGATGGGCTTTTAAATTATACTACCAACCTCTCGCTTCCCTTGGGTATCATAAAAGGCGACTAACGGACTAAATTCTGCACATCAAAATAAAACTACCAAACCCTTTCTTCCCTTGTGTGTAGTAAAAGCGACTAACGGGCTAAATTCTGCACATCAAAATAAAACTACCAACCCCTCTCTCCCCTTGTGTGTAGTAAAAGCGACTAACGGGCTAAAGGCTCACCACCTAAGCACATGTGCAAACTGTGCAGTAGTTTCTTGCTGAAGCGTGGACTGTGTGGGCGTGGCCTGTGTTGTCCATAGATTCAAATTATTACTAATTTTACCATTAACTTGAACTAAATATCTCAATAAAGTTGTAGATTTATGTAAAATAAAACTCACTCGTTTTTTTAGCTAGGTAATTCATGTTTTTATTTTTAGTTACTTACCATTCGTAATTAAAAGCACAGTGTTTACCTCGGGTGAATGAAAGACTTATTTTCTCCCTCGAACTAAAATAAGCTACTTTCAGTCCTATAGGGTAACAAACAATGTACTATTTACATTTTGTTAGAACAAAAATAAAGTATATAGCATAAAAAAGAGTACTTATTTATTTGTCCTTAAAAATGTTTTTTTTGTTGCTTTTTGCAACATTTGACACATATTTGTCTTTTACGTAAATAGAGTATTTTAGCCTTAGAGCATTAATTTACTTTTTATTTACTAAAAGATTTTAGTTAGCGTACTTTATTGGTGTCGTAGCGTAGATTATAAAGTACGCCTACATGAAAAAGAGGACAATACTCTATTTTAAAGTGCGAGTGGCAACCCTACACGTCTGCCTCGTACAAACTACGTATTTTTGACGCGATCCGTATTGATGGTGTAGGGTGTGCTGCGATTCAGCCCAAGATCCATCAATAAATATCACGATATTTATCACAATATTTATTGACGTGTAGCGTTCGCCTTAGGGTAACGATGTGCGGATGCTGACAGCGCGGGTGACAAACTCGTGCACTCGGTTGGTATTCACTAGATGGCGCCTGTGTCTGTACTATGGGTAACGATTTATGTTTTTTTTAATAAAATTTCTTTTAGATAGCTCTTAATATGTGTTGGATGCCTGGTACATTGAAGAGTGGACTACCTTGTGAATATAAATCTCGAGGATGCAACGTCGAAGTACAATTAATGATTAAACGAACTTACCTAAGTGAAGTTCATCATAATGATACGAAGTGCTTTGTCCGAAAGATTAGTATGCATTCCCTACCGCCCAACAAACTGTTTAAAACAGTTACCCATTAAGTGGAAATATTTATTTACTACTTCTAAACTTAATGACGAGAGCGCCACTGTGAACTCGGAGGTGGGGTGGATGTTGGCGGGAAATGGATATCTGTCAATTTTAACCGGAAATGTGTAAAAAAATTGTCATTTTCGGTCTAATTATTGTACTTAGACCGGAAATGAGGTATCTTCTTTATAAAATAGTGCTGATTGTAGCAACACTTACGCGTTACTACATAGTTAATTAGTAGAATAGGTTAAACAGGTAAGTATACTAATCTTTTCGGACGAAGCACTTCGTATAATTATGATCGAACTTCACTTAGGTAAGTTCGTTTAATCATTAATTATATCCATTTTTCAAAGAACACATGTACTGGTTTGCAAAATCAGCCGTTAGGGAAAAACTAGCCGTCAAAAATGGCGGCAGTTTTGACATATAACTCCTGAAAAAAGTCTAATTATAATGCCAAAGAAGAATTTAATAAAAAGTTTTTATTTCATAGTGAGGCCAGAAACTTTTCAGACGACCCTCGTATTTTCATTTAGATGTAAGTTTCAATGTTCATTGTATAATTTAACGACATACTTTTTTGTAAATGTCGTTCTTCTTTAAGAAGCTGTGAAGTTTTTTTACATAACAAACTCTTCTTCACTGCTAAGAGAAGCAATGGAATGATTGGTAGACAAAATATTAATTGGACGATTTAAAAAGACTTTTGAGTAAATAATTGTTGTTTTTACAAAATATGTCCAACCCTATTCCATAACATATTCAAATATGGTGTGTATGGTGTAGACTACCAGTCTAAGACCTAGAGGTACCATATTCGATTCCTAGTGGGAGGTACATGTACTCGGTTTGGTATGTAGGATGTAAATTCAAAAAGGTTTGATGAGACAATAAAGCGTTGAAGAATTTCGACGTGTCTAACCAATACCTCAGTGGTGGAGTGGTCAACGCAGTCGCCTGGATTCCGTAAGACGTGGGTTCAATTCCCACCTGAGGCAGTTAACTTTTTAACTTTCAATAGAGTCTGACCAACGAAACGTGACTGGAAAGAATGGCGGCAAATTCAAAAATTCTTGGGGTGTCAACACTCATTATACTCTGAAAAAACGACGTTGATACTTGTATTTTTTATTAAACTGTAGATCAACCAAACAAATAATTTATAGTATCAATAAATAAGAATAAATCTTAAGAATAATTGAAGAAGCATTTGTGATAATGAAATACCATAATTAATATTAACCACCTTACAAAGTAGAATAGAAGAATTTTATTTGTTGGAAAATGGGTCTGTCATTGACGATATTGTTTCCAAATATTGCGTTTCACTAGATAAAATTTCCTTTTGTTCAAGTGATGTAATATTCTTGACAATATTTTAGTTTTGTCTCACTAGTACCTACTTGAAGTTTCTGTAGGTAAGCTAAACAAAGATTGGTTGGAGAGTCAACTCATTGAGTTATAATCAGTGATCAGCGTAGGTAGTGCACAGGCATATAATAAGAAGTATATGTCTGTGAGGTAGTGCCATTTGGGGTCAATGAACTTGAATGTTAGTGTTAATATGGATACGCCCCGAGAATCCCGGGATCCGCGAAAATATGTTCCTAAATGTTGATGTATTAATTATTCAACGTAGGTAGAGCCATCTGAGATCAATGAGATTGAATTTTAGTGCTAATATAGACATGCCTCGGAATTTTCGTGAATGTTTCCTGAATGCCGATGTCTTTATTAATTAAAGTTAAAACCTTTTTTTATCTATAACGGAAAGATCTTGGCCTTCATCTGACCTGATGGTAAGTGAAGATAAGGCCGAAGGTGGGAGCGACCTTCACCCGGACTCCTCAATCACAAAGATACTGTCTATCATACCTCTAATTGCCGAAACAGAACAATGCTTTTAACATTGTTGTTATGGCGACAAGCTTAAAATACAAGTCGAGTATTATTAGAACGACTAACTCATTTCCGACATAACCTGGGGTCCTTTTTATAAACGTGACAATTGTAAATTACTACTATTCGGAGGACATTGTCGATACGATGAGCAGCAATATATACTTCTTAAGACAATATTCCATGTTATGTACTTAGTATAGTAATTTACTTTTGTCACTTTTATGTCTCAATTTAATAATAAAGTTAATAAAAACACAAATCTTTAAAAAAACATCAATATTTATTTTAATATATTGAAAATCAACAAC
This sequence comes from Scoparia ambigualis, assembly GCA_963921215.1. NCBI lineage: Eukaryota > Metazoa > Arthropoda > Insecta > Lepidoptera > Crambidae > Scoparia > Scoparia ambigualis. The sequence goes on along the minus strand of OY992521.1, from coordinate 12,621,560 downwards.
ATTCTTTCATGCATATACAATCAACAACATTTGGGCATAGAATAGCGCGTAATAAGAATAACAGCGTAGCGCATTGTGTTTGTTCTCGCTGCGAATTGTGACAATGTATATTAGACACCTCGCGCTGATGACGTAAATAACAAAAATGCTATCGCTACTGAGGGCACATGGGTAACGCGGGGCTCCACGCGGGGGAGGGGAGGGTGTTGCATTCCAACGGGGTGTCTAGTTATGTCGCACGAGTTATAGCGACCAACACAATGTAGATACCTAAATCTGACTAGGTATGCAGAATACGAGTTCTTAAACTGTTTTTAAAAAAAAACAGTACAATTAAATATTTCACATAGTCAGAAACCATATCCATGCTAGGATAACAGTTACTAAATCTCGGAAATAACACTACATATGCTGAAAAACCCAGTGTAATAAATTATATTAAAAAAAAATTTCCCAGGATTTAGAAGGCATATCCATATTAAGATAACAGTCAGTAAATCCCGAGAATAGCACTACCTACACCGATCACTGGTTATAATGTACTACGTACTAGAGAAGACGTCACAACTAGATTGTTTGCTACACGCGTTAGAGCCAGCTCGCTCCAACTATATTAGTCTGTGGCAGGCGCTAGACGCAACAATACTTGTGTATTCTGTGTTCTATTTTAAATATACCTTCATGTGTGCTAAGGTACTGTTTAAAGAATCCCGAAAATACAAAGAAAACTAAACGAATCCCATTTTACCTGTAAATATGAACTAAATTATCGGTATAACATGCATTTTACTAATTATTTTATGAAATCGCCGAGACATGAGTGGCGGCCATGTTTCAGCGCTTTAGACCTTTTGGTCGCGAGAAAAGAAGCGGTCTAGCGCTGTATGTTTGGATTGTTCAGAAAGACGATAAATTATTATTTTAGCAATGCAGCGCACTTTTGTTTTAACTTTTAAAAAAATAGAACAAGTCTTTTGCTTGGGATAGCTTCTCTAGTACGTAGTACATTATAATATAACTCAATGAGTTAATTTTTAATGAAAGGAAAAAATAAGTATACAGAATTAACCTAGAATTATTTACGATTGTATTTGTTGTTCTGAGTAAAATGTAAAATAATAGACGAGAACAATAAAAGAAGATAAGTCAAGTATCAAAATGATAAATTCAAGTACACAAAACATACCTTTAGCTTAAAATTATTGCCATAATAAAACTTTTAAAAATTGACCGCGTCACGTTTCGTTGGTCAGACTCTATCTAAAAATATAAACAAATTTAATTAATTCTTACGTATTTTTGTTTTATTTAAACCCAGTAATTCCAGTATCAAGGGACCTCAGTAACGTAAAATGTATCTATATGTCCATGGTAAATAAAAAATTTTTGTCACATCTTTGGAAAGTGACAAAGGGCCTCTAACTTTGGCGGTCTCACTCGGCTCGCAATATTGGTTACAGTGCGTGCACAGTCCTGTTAGTGTTTTACGTCCATGGAGATAGCAAACTTACCCGTTGGCATTGGCAACACTTACTTGCTGTCACTGTCAGTCAGGCAGGACAGTCAGAGTGTCATTGTCAAAATTGTCTTGTCTCTGTCATCATTCATTGGGTGGTGGTCTTTCTTTAGTAATTGTTTTCTGTGGTGGTGGTGCGTGACTGCGTGCTTTATAAACTAATAGTAATTGTTTTCTCAGTGCATGCTCAGAATAACACCTAGTTTGTGCAGATAGATAACTAAAGCTATTATTCTGAGTGCCCATGCCAGTCCTCGTCCTCGACCCTCCTTCAGCCACCCTTCGTTTACTGTAAAATAAACTTTGTTTTATTTCTTCGAAAAACTTATAAACTGTTTGATTTGTTAAAGTTGCTAAGTGAATTCCATAGAAAACTGCTGCTATTTTATCTGTATCGTGATGTTTAGTGTAAAACTGAGATCAATTTATCATGTCTGCGACAAAATCATAATTCGTAATGTTAGAAACAGTAGGTTATCCAACCCCGGTCGCCACTCTAACAACCCTGGTTTGAATAGAAGAATCCAAGCATTTAAAGACGATGGGCTTACAATCGAAGACGACGACGCTGAAGAATTTATTGAAGCGTCTGAGAGTGATTTTAGCAATGTAAGTAAGTATAGCCACAGTAGACAAACAAAATGTACTTTGTGGTAAATTAGCTTTCTGGATAAACAATACTGTGTAGGTACAGATTTTATTGTAGACAAGTCTTTTTCTATTACTGTAGTAGAAACTACCTATATGTATATAATCCCTCACATTCACAAACTTCTAGGTTGGAGAAGCATACAATGAACATATGAATGAAACACTCATGGGCAAGTATGCTAAGGGTTACCAAATTGTTAAAGATAAATACTTCAAAGATAACATGCCTAATCTACTTACTTGGAGCGAAAAGGATCAAATTCGTCTCTTGGCAGCCTCAGCTCCCGATGAATGGACCCCTGAGAAAATTGCAGCTGGTTTTCCTGTCACAGAACAGGTGGTAAAGGTTAGAATATGAAATTCTGTTTATAGTCTCATCTCTGTACTAATTTAAGGTTATGTTAACAGTATAAATAAACAATGCAGCAATCTATTGGGATATTTTGTGCTAAAACTATTGTAACCTTTTACAAGAAACATGTCTCCCATGTCTTTTTGCTACAACACAATATATGTTGCGAGGACTTCATATTTTATTTAATCTACTATACAATCATGTAAAATATACCATATCCCCTAAGGGCCTCCATCTTGAAATGTTAATGTGCAACCTGCAAAGTCATTAATTAAGATAAAATTAAACCTTTTGACATTTGTTTTTTTTTCTTGTAAAAGTTGTATAATTATGGATTTTGCCATAAAATACAGCAGCTATAGCTTTTTTAAAATCATAAAACACTTATCTATTTTCTTACTGTTTGCAGAAATTATTAAAATATCCTTGGAAGCCTGCAACAGAGCAACGTATTGCCCGCCACGATGCATCAGTTATGAGAAATTGGAAAGAACTAAAGGAAGGCCATTTGAGTATATCTGAAGAATTAAGAAAGCATTTTCTTAAATTTTCTGAAAGAACTATTCCACCTCTTAATAAAAAGTCAATCAAAATAGATGTGACTCAAGAAAAAATAGGAGAATTTGAAAGAATTGTATCAAAATGTGCAGCAAAGGAAAATACAGAAAATAGCCATGAACAAACTCAAGAAGAAAACGTGAGCTCACAGAACGAAGTTCATCAATATAAAGATTCAAATAGGACAACATTAAGTGAACTTTCAAAGAAAATTCAGCAACGTCTAGACAGTGGAAACATTGTACATATGACTGATGAGATTATTGTGAACTCTGTCCTCCAAAAAGGTCCTGTATCCGATACTGTTGAGCTAAACAGTAAAATAGAATTGTATGACAAAACCACTAAAAGTAATGAACTAACTGAATATAAAATTGAAAATTCCAAACCTGAAAAAAGTATAATGGAATACCCAGAGCGAATCAGAATACCCAAAAAAGCATACAAAAAAGGAGCAACATACAAAGTGAATGATTGTTACTATGACCATGATGGTAGATTTTTATACAGAGTATTGGGAATGTCAAACTAAACAAATATGCTGTTAGTTAGGTTATTGTAAATAAAACCAATTTTATTACTGAAGCCTTATTTATTTTTTTATAAAAATTATATGCATTTTATTATACTTGTCCATTGAAATAAGATAAGTAACTAAAAGTTTTCATATATAACACTTTTCAATATACCCATCATTATACAAGATGCATGTCTTTTACAGTTTTACCATAATTAAATTTTGATCTGAAATCTTAACAATAAAATCAATAGGTATAGGTGATTAAAAAAATAAATTTGAGTCTATCACCATTGTACATTTTGAATGGAACTAAAAATATGGCTTTACACACATCACTAGAGGCAGTTAAACCATTAACTTATTAAATATCACTTAAATCATAGGGATACAGATAAAAAATAAATTATTCGCAAACTGTATGCTAAGAATTACAAGAATACAATTAGGATACCAGTACAAACCCTGAAATAAATGTGTTAGAAAGAAATCATGAGTAAGTTATCTCATAACTCGCTTAACTGCCTCTTTCTATAACTATGGTTAGTGTTTGTATAAATTAACTTCTTTCCTTCAAACATTTATTAGTAGATATATTATGTATGAGTATTGTTTTACGCGCAATTACAGTGTAATTTACTTAAAGAAGAATATTCGACTCTTAGTTTTAAATACAAAATATTGCATTAAACATTGCAATGAATTTCATTCTAAGTAGTTATTGCAAGAATATTTGTATTATTGCATTATTAAAACTGGTTCAAAAATAGGCAAAACTTTACAAATTAATTAAAAATTTATATTGCTTTATAAATATATTACACACTTTTAAAAAGAAAATTATAGCAATATTTTTTTAATCTGCTGTTGTTTTAGGTCGTAATGTACGTAGAAGTATACAATATAACACATTTTTAGCCCTTGTTGAATATCTAACAGAATTAGTAAAATATTGTCATTATGACTGTACGTAGACAACAATATACATATTTATTAATAATGGTTATTATGATTTTATCATATCTATAGTTACCTCATTGTCGATACATCTATAAATACTTTCAAATTTTGGCAGTCACATTATTTATATCAATATAAAAAATGACAGATGGCAAATTATTTGACTTGAAACTATTTAGGAAAAAGCATTTACAATTATAATTATTATTACAGGAATGAATTTGAATGTTCAATCCAATTCTGAAGTCGGACGAAACTATCTAATTATCAATTTTAAATAATGTGACTCAGTGAACACAATAAACAGTTACCTAACAATATTCGTTTACGAATTCAACCGTGTGTCTTACATTACACCCCACAATCAAACACAAAATCCACAACATTACTCTGATTAACGCCCACTGCGCTTAACCAACACTATACAACATTATTATGTACACTCGTGATTTAGGGACGCCTCAGCGATATCATCACAATTATCTTTGTGTGCTGGGTGCGAGTTTTTTCACTATTCGAACGAGTAAAGTTTACAGTTAGTATGGGATCAAAGCAGCGACGAATACACCCACCTAGTGAACTTGTAACTTCTTTCCATACATGCTACGGTCAGTCAGAGTAGATTAATACTATACTACCATGTTATGCCAACTCATTAGTTGGCATACATAATTTTCGTACATAATGGTTTCATAGTTGGTGTGACATGGCATGGTACTATAGTGTTAAGCTAGTTCTGTCGTCAACTGTACATACATCACAACCCCTTTCCTGCCGGCCTAGCATGCGCAACACGAGAACTCTTCTCGAACAGTTTTCTCGTCTTTTATTCATTTATCTCTAATTTCTATCAACACTAGAACTCTACAAAACATGTCAAAAATAGACTTAACATGACATGACAACTTAAAATGATTTGGTGTCCCTCGTCCGCGACATATTATCTCGTGTTTCGCATGCTAGGCCCACTGGAGTGGTACAGTCACGAGCATAAATATGTATACATTTTGACTCTTATCCTATTGTATTAAGAGTTAAAATTGTTTACATATTTTTGCTCGTGACTGTACACACATTTTCCTTACTATTCTGGCCCACTTATTTCATGCCATACAAAGTGGGTTCTGCTGAGGTTTCTCGCTAAGTAGTAACAGTACTTTGATCCATCGAAATCTTGTTATGGTAACTCGGTCGAATAATGAATAAAACTTGCACTCGGCACTCAAACATAATGGTGTAGAACTCGCGCGCGCGTTTAATACTTTAGCACCAACATTCCTAAACTAATGGATATGCCAAAATCTGAATGTCGGATACAAGGTATAAGCTGAAATCAATTTTCACTTATTGGGGCACAATGTTAGTTAGGCCAAAGTATCAAATATATTCTTCTGAGAACTTCTATTTATGTAATGACGTTTCAAAGGACATATACATAGGTACAATAGCCCATTTTATAGCGTTATCTTATTTTCACACTTCCAGTCAAAGCTAACGCAACATTTACAAAGATGTTTTCACATGATTACGAATTTGAGAGTAAACCTCTCCACATGGGCAATAGTTTAATCTGTGCCTTATTTATTTTTATTATCATTAGACAATTGGTCCCCGACGCGTTTAAAGATTCATAATAATATTAAGGCTAGTCTTAAATCATGTCCTCTTTTGTTGGGGTTTGTTTAAACCTAAGTCATTGTTAAATAATGATATAAGCATTACTTTTGTTACATCAACATTAATAAAAATACAAAAGAACAGCATTGCAATAAAGTTTGCCCGTTCCTTTGAGAGCTACAACGACACAAAGAGGCTTCAACTCATAACATTTAGCGTCGGGGGTTAAAAATCATGTGGTTTAGCTGTCAACATAGTTAAGATAATTTTATTGCAAACACAATACCTACAGATACGCCTTAAAGAATTGCTCATCATTTTTAACTTCTCTGTCGTCTTAAAAATACTTGTCATTACGCAATTCGCATAATTATTGACGTGGCTACACTGATCCCGGACAAAATGGACGGGTGTGAAAAGGTCGTACGGTGGCTGGTATTGACAGAAGTCAAGTTTTTTTGGACGGCGCTAGTTGTACGTAGAATTCACTAGAAAAAGATTTATAAGCTGGTATTATCACTTTCCAATTTATAAGAAAAATATTTATTAGCTGATATTGTCACATTCCTCACGTCTTTTAAAACAATAGCACCAGTTCTTTTCAAAGAAGCTACCTTTGCCGAATAATGAACTGTATGCGTTTGTAATACGTATGGTATTACACCAGCAGCCGTAAACATTATTTGTTGTCAATTCCCTTAATTATTTATTCATAATACTTTTAAGAGTTTATACATAGCTACGTGCATTGGTGATATATTCAAAAGGGTCGTGATTTTACAGACAAAACGTGCTAAAACAATAGAGGCGAAGATCCATTATTATGAGGAATGTCTTTCCGTCCATTTAGGATAATATTGGTAGTAGTGGTTAACTGTATCGATTCTAGAATTCTAGATTTTTGTAGGATCAATAGAACCCTTACGGGTATACCTCTTTCCTATATCTAATTTAATTGCGACGCTAACCTTACTCATATCAAACCTTGTGTATACTTTGGAACTTGAATCTTATATCAATGAAATAAGATTGAACATTTTGCAGTATTTATGAATTATTATAGGTAAAGTTGTATTAAGGATTTTCCTTTCTCCCATACCTATTAATGCGACGTTAACCTTACTCAAACCAAACCTTGTGTACATTCCGGACTTAAATCTTATATCAATGTAATAATAAGATTGAATATTTTGTAGAATTTATAAATTATTACAGATAAGGCTGTCTTACGGCTCTGCTTTTCTTCTAAATCTAATTTCATTGCAACATTAAACCAACCAAACCTTGTATACATTTCGGGACATCAATTTTATATCAACGACATATGATTTAATATTTCTGCACGACCTCTAAATGTCGAGTTACGGGTCTGCCTTCCTCCTATACCTAACTTCATTGCGTCTCAAACCAAACATTTCATACAAAAGTCTACTTAAACCAACTGAAAGGAAAGCTCAAAAGTCTCACTCAAACGGAGCCTTCGAACTCCAGCCGTAGCCGTTTGAAGTAATGCCTGCAGCATATAGCTGTAGCTATAGTACAAACACCTGCAGATCAACCTATCCAAAACTGTCAAATTTCTACAAACAATATTAATCCTTATACCCCTAGAGACAAAGTACAAAATGTATTGAAGAAATTTGACATTTTGTGGCAGTTTGAAGTGCTGGTACATGCGTTGGAACATCAATCTTATATCAATGAAATAAGATCTAATATTTCTGCACGATCTCTAAATGTCGAGTTTCGGGTCTGCGTTTCTCCTATACCTAACTTCATTGCGTCGTTAACCTTACTCAAACCAAACATTTCATACAAAAGTCTTACTTAAACCAACTGAAAAGGAAAGCTCAAAAGTCTCACTCAAACGGAGTCTTCGAACTCTAGCCGTAGCCGTTTGAAGTAATGCCTGCAGCATATAGCGGTGGGTGATGGAGGTAGATCTTGCGGCCTTGTCTCGCCGCCCGCTTGCTCCAAAGCTCTAGTGTACTCGCGTTGGAACGCTATAAAGTCGATGTTGTGTTCGCCGAGCGCCGCCATTGCGAGGAACAGAACGTCTCTGTGAGATGAAAAGAAAGTTACGGTATAAATGTGTCGGTATATTAAGGGACAGATGATCGTGGTTCAATTCCCGTAGTTCCGTTACAGCTCGGCCACGACCATGCCGCTGTGAGCGGAGCAGCGAGCGGACACTTTGTTCATTGCGTCCTTTCGCAATGGGCGATTTTCTGACAACCCAAATTAAAAAATAAAAATTAGTTCAAAAACACTCGATAGATGGCGTTTTATAAAAGCCTAGCCGTAATAAATTACAAAGCTTGTAATAAATTGTGCACTTTTGCTTGTCAACCAAAAAATAAAAAAATTAGTACTTTCTTTTTAGGACCTATTTCCATTTTTCATAATTTCGTTCAGTTGGACAGTTGCACAATATTGATATATTCTGATGCCATTACGCAGTCATACACGTGCTCTAAATGGACTCGCCTTTTACTAAGCGCCATCTATGAAGTCATTAGGAACCAATTTCTTTTTTTTTGATCTCGGAAAATCGCCTATAATCAAAGAATCCGCTCACAGCGGCAAGGTCGTCACCGGGCCGTTAGAGTACTGACGTGTGAACGTAAGTGTAGCACAAACGTATTAGCTTGACGGATGGATTAACAGGACGATAATCACGACTATTATCCCCGAAGGGTTAGTCCGACTAGGCAATGAGAAACGCAAAAGCAGATCATTGCCACAGTTCGTGTTTCACTAATTAACAAATGCACATGTGCTCAGCGTGATGAGTTGATAATACCCCGATGTAGGTATACCTGTAGTATGAGTGGTACCGCTTGCTCGGCGCCGTGGTCTCCCGCCATGAGGCCAGCTTCCGCAGCGCGTCCTTAAGGTTGTTGCTCAGCAACCCGTCAAGCACCGCTAGTATCACACTGCAGGAAGAAGACGAAAGTTCACGCTGGGTACTTAAAATCATATTAGGTACTGAACACGTTGCAAAACACGCAAGCAAAGATAAACTTTAGCAATTAGTTCGCGACAGTAGTGGCCAAATTCGGTAATAAAAATCTAAAATTTTTTTACTGAAATTTTTGATAGATACAGTAAAGTAAAACATTGTTACTGTTTGTTTAAAATGCTTAACTATGACAAATTATTTTTCACACTACCTGCTCGGCAATGTCATGTATTACATGTTAGTAAACCTAACTTAAAGTAAGTCATTTTAAGACCTGAGGTCTAGCAGGGCATTACTATTGCACTGAATTTCGTTATTATGACCCGCTGGTCATTAAAAATAAAAGAAAAATGGAACACTTTAAAAGAGGCGCAAATACTGAAAATTCCTTTGTTAAACTATTGCTTTTTATTGTCTCGTAGATGGTGTGAAAAGTAGAGTATTCTCCTCGGGGATAAAGGTGCCTTCGTCTTGGACGACCTTAAATCTCATGCTGCACTCAGGGTTTTTGTCTAAACTCCCTCACTTTGATCGGAAGTTAACTGATTCATTGCGTATCCCACTTTTAAGGACTTTTGTACATGGCGGCTAACAAATATTCTGTGACGCCTCCGTGCGTCAGCCGCCACTCATTAAAGTGACGCCCTTGCGCGTCTTCCGCCAGTGAACTTATTTTGCTTTTTTTATGATTTTGGCTTGTTTACACGTGATTACATTCAGTCTGCATCGGATATCAAACGTAAAGAGTTCGCTAATTCATTTAGTGTGTTGTAAAGTGACTTATCTACGCGATTTTGCTCGAATGGCTGGTAAGTGATTTATTTGGATTAGTGGTTGTTAACCTTTTGTGTATTTTTAACAGGGGTTTACAAAAGGGTGTGAAAGGAGTACCTTTATTTAGGTCCTATACCGTAGTGTTGCGACTCTTCGAATACGCATGAGTATTGAATATCGATTGAATATGCGAATAATCGAACTTACTAATAAAGAACAGTTTTCAATCTAGCCGTTTTTTAATAGTAGAGTGATACACAAGTTGCTAAAATTACATGTTAAAACGAGGTATTTTATTAACTCCCAAGCTTAATTCGATTGCGAGAAAGGCGCGAGTGGCAAAGCGAATAGCGAGCTTATGTCTACACACAGAAGGTCGCCATTAGCCTAATCGCCTCGCCAGCAGTAGGTACATTTCGCAGCTTTGGATTAAACCGGTTTATTTAGGTTTTTGAAGCGCTCTCATTCCAAATACATTGGAAGCGGTTTTTGTAAAAACTTTAATCAATAACCTCTATTAACCGGGATTTTTTAAACCGGTTTCAAGCCATGTCATCACTAATTCAATTTATAATTAGAAAATATTAATAAAGGAAAGATGGCGAGCTAGTTTAAACCTTTACATCGTTGTTCCATAATAAGTCTTAACGCGTCAAAAAAGTATGCTGTTTAATCGCGTTTATCGTCCGGCATAGTTATCTTAGAAAATCGCGTAGCGAATTATTTATGACATCAAGCAAATCCTCAATATAATAAAAGTTCTGCTAATTAGAACTCTCTAAAAAGTAATTCTACAGAGTTTCAGAGGAATTTTATTTATGACGCCATGTGGCGTCATACGCCATACACAAAAGAAGTCAAATTTGGCAACAAAAGGTTTGCAACCACTGAAGTTTTTAAACTGGCACTTTCTCCTGAAACGATTAATACAGGCATAATCTACGTGTCAAATAATGTAAGTTCTGTTAATTAGAACTCTCTAAACAGTAATTCTACAAAATTTCAGAGGAATTATTTATGACGCAATTTGGCGTCAAACGCCATACGTAAAAGATATCAATGACACTCCATGGCGTCATACGCAATGAATCGGTTAACTCTTAAACTTAGAGTTAACGGTAGAATCCTTCGTTTTGCTCGGGATTCCATACGGGGCGCCCGCTACATAAGACACTACTTTATCCCCTTGGTGCATAATCTACTATTATTTTGCATTTGTACTCATCAGAATAACGCTTCGTGAAAATATTTTTCTTCTGTTCTGAGTTTGCATGTATTACATAATATGTTTAATATGTTTGGTGAACTCAATAAATAACGATAAAAACTACTAATAATAAAGCTGCTTGAACAGATGATCAAAATGCAAGGGCGCATACTTACGAGTGCGTGGCGGAGTAATCGTGCTCGGTGAGCAGCAGCGCGCGCACCGCTCGCGAGCGCTGGTGCTCGGCGCGGCGCTCGCGCCACGCGCGGTGCAGCGCCACGCCCGCCTCCGTGTGCAGCCGGACGAGATCCCAGCTGCATACCACGCGACAACCTGTGGGGGATAATTTACGTTATAGGGCCCAATAGATATAGGGTATCGCAACTTGAACTACGGGTCCGGTTGTTTTCAGGGGTACTACGGGGTTCCGGTTCAAGCCCCCCGCTGGTTGTGCCTTGACCGGCGCCTCCGGCGAGATCCGGACGTGGGTTGAACTCGTAGTGGCTCGTGGTTAGCTGTAGAGCTTGGGAATGTTCGTTTGTACTGGTATTGTGTGCCAGGACTTTCAAACTCGCGCACAGCGAGCGGGGCCTAGTAGCGGTCTCTGAGGGGCCAGAAGCGAAAAGTCCTGCGGGGAACGTGAGTTTCCCTTATAGTTGGCAGCATTGTCCGGTGGTTCTCATTGGACATTGGTGTTGAGATCTACGGTACTAGTCTGGATAACTAGTAGAGGCGGCCCCCTAGATGTCTAGCCAGCCGCGTAGGACGTGGGAACTGGCTAGGCGCCTGGATGGGTTCCGAGAAGTGAGTGTGCTTACTATTCCGCTACCAAGGTGGACACTTGGTAGTCGACTTTAGAGTCGACGACCCAAGCAGTGACAACTGCGAGTTGTGCTCTTCGTGCAACGAGAAGTGAGCGAGCTCGATAGCTCTGGTTACCTATCTGGACAGGCAGTGAACTACACGTGTTCACGGGGACACTCTCCCGATACACTAGTCTTATGAGTACCGATAAAGAGCGCGCTGCGGTGGGCACTGATTTGGCGTCAAGACCTAACGCAGATGGTCTCCTGCGCGAGTGTTCTACTGGCGCAGGGACGTCTGGCACTTCTTGCAAAACCTAACGGTTGGTCTCGAGGTGCCAGTACAAATAAAACTTAGTGATGTAAGGAGAGGGGATGGTCGATAAGTCGCAATGGCAACTGCGAGATGTGCACTTCGCACAACGAGAAGTGAGCTAGCTCGACAGCTCCGGTTAGGTAGGTACTTTTCTGGAAAATAGGCAGTGAACTAGAGTGCGTTTCATCAAATAGCGCTCTTCATTCGGTACTCATAAGACAAGCGTCTCGGGAGTTTCCCCGTGAACACGTGTATACTGCGTTTTATCAAATAGTTCCTATGCCGTCATGCTGGCATTCTTGTCTTGTTGCCAACTTAGAAGATTTTCTACTAAAACTGGTGGAATCACTCAACCACTTGATGACATGAAGAATTGATGTAGAGGTGATTGAGCCTACTGAATATAAAATTCTATAAAATTAAAAGGGGGTCGAAACCACAAGTATTAGTGGAAAATCAACTAAGTTGGCAACACTGTCCGGAACACGACAGGAATGCCAACATGACGGCGGCATAGGAACTATTTGATAAAACGCACTAGACACGTGCGGGGAAGCTCTCCCGAGACGCTAGTCTTATGAGTACCGAATGAAGAGCGCGCTTCGGCGGGCCCTGATTTGGCGTCAAGACCTAACGCAGATGGTCTCCTGCGCGAGTTGGTTCACTGGCGCAGGGACGTCAGGCACTTCTTGCATAACTTAACGGTTCGAGGTGCCAGTACAAATAAAATTAGTGATGTACGGAGAGGGGATGTTCTATAAGTCGGTCGTCAGTCCGAATTCGGGGAGGCCCCGCAATCGGACTAACCGAAGGTTATGAAACCTTATAACTACCGATGGATTTTTAACCTCTCAGATGTCGCGCGGCAAAACGCTCGTATACCGTTGAGTGTCGAAGCCTTTTCCTGTTGACCTCAAGTGACCTAACCTATGTTACTATTTTGTTTATATAACCTATGATTCTCATCTGTTTTTTAAGATTTTTACATTTTTAGAAACCTAAAAACATTGTCTAACCATTAAAATTAAGTAATAACAAGTACAAACACTTTTTACTGCATTTATTTGGCATTTTATTTTACCAACGGCCAAAAATTCTTCAATACACAAACTTTTGACGATTTAGAAATCATGTAAAACTTGCACTAAATCACATTATTTTTAGTTACACACCAAGCTTATACACTTATCATCATAAAACATGTAACACTTTGCACCATACGCATTTGTAAACAAAACTATACAATTATAATACAGCTCAAAGCGCCATTTTTATTCCAAAACTGTTTGTCATTTTCGCGAACACTTACGTTTGAAATATTTTTACACTATGTAACAAGAGATGAAAGTTCAAGAAAATCATATCAAAACAATCTATACATGTTTCTGTTTAATTTGACATATAATACTTGTAATTTACTAACGATAAATCATCTAAACATCTTATTTTCAAGCAGTTGCACTGACACTACACAAAACTGTTTGTCATTGTCGCGAACACGTTTCAAATATTTTTACACTATGTAACAAGAGATAAAAGTTCAAGAAAATCACATCAAAACAATCTATACATCTTTCTGTTTCATTTGATATTTAATACTTGTAATTTACTTACGATAAATCATCTAAACATCTTGTTAACAAGCAGTTGCACTGACTGACACTACACAATCTTGTTCACAATTGCGTCATCATTTGTTTTCAACGACCAATACTCATACTTTTTCTATGAAGACGATAGCCAATCATATTTTAGTATTTGAGCGCATAGAACACAGAATCGAATGATGTCAAACCACGGAGCAAAAACAAAGAGGAGGTGTTGCAATCAATGTAGTCCAGCAACTATCAATGTAGTCCTGACGTCACACCGTAGTTGAACTACTTACGACCAGGTGTCGCTTTCGTCAGTACAACTCTCGTTGGCTGGCGAATAGGTTGTTCGTGGCTTATTCAATCTTTTAGAGAATTATAACAAATTCTCGACTAGAACTTTTTGTTAGCATGAAGTGCTGTGTTGTATCGTGTAGTAGTTACACGGATAAAACGAGATTAAACGGAATAAACATATCTTTCCACTCGTAAGTAATATTTAAATTAAATTTATACTTCATCAAATAAAGTTACGACATACACGACATCTAGTGAAATATAGCAGAACTTTTATGACAACTCTGCTAATCTCGTAAATTAAGTAGGTACTTGCTTTGGCTACTGGCCACTAGATGGTTTTCTCCTATTTGCACTCCCCCCGCAACCCGCGTAGCTGAGACACTATTATTATATGAAAAAAGTAGTTACAACACCTCCTCTTTGTTTTTGCTCCGTGTGTCAAACACTCTTATTGGTTAAACTAAGTTGGAGGTACTAAAAAAATAACCATAGACCTTGTCGCTGGCGGGACACCCGGGGTTCCCGCCGACACTCAACGGTACTTTTTTTTCCTGGGAATACCGGTGTTCCCGCCGACACTCGAGAGGTTAAGGGGATTCAGAAATAAAGAGAAGACCTTTTCGAATGTAAGTATAAAGCTTTCGCCCCTGTGGCATGCGTTTCAAAAATCTTCCCGCACCCGATGAACGACCAATGAAAATGCGCCCGCAGTGATTCTTTGTTTGTAATAATTTATGCTTTTTTGCGTTAATAACCTTCGATCACATATAAAAAGTAGATGCACAATCGACGCTCTCAAAACGGCCGCACAAAAGAGTACCTAGTCATATGTTAAGGTCGTAGACAGACAAGACGGTTTATGTACAATGGCGGACTCCGTCGCTTTACCAGTCTAAAGGTCAAAATCCCTTGCACACCGCGTCGTCTATTTGGTACGGGCACGTACCCGGGCGGTCGGTGCGCTTCATACGAAAATCGCTGCAAAGTGGTAAAGCGACGGTAACCCCGACCGTACTCATTTCGTTTGGTAGTGTTCGCACGAGCTAAGTGTAAACACGACAAAGAGCTAATTCGAAAACTGCTTTTTTCATGAACACATACGTCAAATGTAAATGTCAACTGTGTCACTTTTCACTGGGATTGTGTAGATACCTACACAATCCCAGGGAATCGTAGTAAATACCATACCCATACTAAATCGTAGCGGAAGATCTAGTTTATCTTAACTAGATAGTTTTTATTTTTATTTTATTTTTATTTTCTTTATTTGGTTCTCCAACAATGAGTACATTTGTTTTAAACTATTTTACATTATAACAAAATAAATAAGTGCTGAAAGTCTCACTACTTATAGGAGAACACAACATGCACAGTAACATTGAGGCAACATATACCTACAACAAATATTTTAGAAATAACAGATAACACCTTTCTACATTACACACTTAATTTAAAAAAAAAAAACAAACTTATTATACATAAAAATAACAAAGTATACATTAAGATTAAAAAATTAAAAATGAAAACGATTTTAGCAAAACTTTTTAGGAAGTGTATACAGTGCCACAAGCGGCACTCTATCTCAATCGATTCGGGAACCGTAAGTTTTGCGGTATAATAGTGACGCCGCCTAATCTGCCAAAAAGTTTTTTATTAGACAAGAAAAATACCAGCTGCCCCAACCCTGTAGGTCACGTGATAGGTTAGAAATTTAGTTATTAATTTAGTCTTGAATTTCGAGGTTATTTTTTTTATTAAACAACAGAAATCAAACTCCATACAAAAATAATTTTTAAATATAATGTCTTCTAAACATTATGGCAAATAAAAAATATGTTACGGTTCCCGAACCGAATGAGGTACAATGCCGCTTGTGGCACTCTAAACACTTTGTACTAAGATGCCGTAATTACGAAATCGTAACCGATCGTACTATGTTGCCTCTTGTGGCACTCTATCCACAGCCTAGTTTTTATATGTGATCGAAGTTAATAACGCTCAAATATATTTAGAAATAGTGAAACGTTGGTTGGTCAGCTACTCAGCTTCAATATAAATTGATAAACTGCAATTTAAGTGTTAATGATCGATTGTTTATCGATAGCGGTCTAATCGAAAAACATATCGATAGTTCTAGGATAGTATCGAGACTGTCGGTGTAAATATCTATTGAAAGTTAAGACTAATTAAGATGACAACATTTGGCCACTCTAATAAGGAGCACGGCTAACACCTATATTTTTAAACGGTTACAAAACGATGTTTTTTCTTTATTATCTAAAGTTATTGGACGGTACAGACGCCAGCTGATCAACCGACCATAAAATGTCAAATTTCAAATCAAATTTGAACTTCATGTTTTGGTTATAGGAATTAATATCAGTAGGAGAAATTTTACATATTTTTTTTTATAAACGACTATTATCTCCGAAGGGTTAGTCAGAGACTAATAGTCAATGAAAACAGCAAAAGCAGTCCTATACCATAGATAGTCCACTTTTTAGCAAATAGCGACTGCACATGTGCTCAGCGCGACAGGTGGTGAGCCCATTGCTGCTCTATAGAGCAGTATACTGTTGGATGTATGTGCAGCCTTTAGTCCGTTAGTCGCCTTTTAGGACACCCAAGGGAAGAGAGGAGGTGGTAGTATTCTTCCACCGCTACGCTACACGGTTATAGAAATTTTATATTTATATATTTTCAATAGCTCTGAAGTCTTCTCATCGTTTACTTACTGACTCTATCCGACTCGAGCAGCGCGTCCGCACTCAGGTAGTGCGCTTGGAAGTCCGGACAAAGGAGATCGGGCAGATGGTTCTCAATGTTGGCTCGCTCCAGGAACCACACGAGGTTCCAGTACACGATCGGGTGGGACTCCACGAAGTCCGGCTCGGCGAGACATGAGTCGCCTTCCCTGCCTATGCAACATAGCATAGTAAGTTAAGAGGGTTTACGTAATTTTCTTGTACTTATTCCCATATAAATTACTAAATTAAAAAAAATCATATCAAAAAAAACAGAATTTTAATGAGAATTGGCATGTTAAAGTAAAATACAGAGATCTAAATAGTTTGCAGAAAACGTTTATTTAGATGAGTTATTATTATTATTTATTTTTTATTTTGCTTTATTCGGAAAACAATCAGTGACAAATTAACAATTATTATAAACTAACTTAACACTATGCACCATTAACATGTTTTCACATATGTTTTAAACTTCCTGTAGTTTACTTTACGTTTTTTAAAATTAAATGTTTTCTTAAAACTATTTATGTAGATTGTATTTTACATTTATATGCAAAGTGTAATTAAAATACTCAATTCTATTCTATTCAGTGCAAAGTACATACCTAATATAGACTCGAACTCTTTCCGTAATACTAAAGGGTTTAAATAAGGCACGCTGAGTATCTCCGATTTCGTTTGATTCAGGCGAAGTATCTGTGAAACAAATATCATTTGAAAACTGTGCAGAAGCAAACTCATGTGTGCTGCCGCCGCACTTTGCCTTCTAGAAGTAGAAGTTGAAATTACATTTTTTTTGCCGACCTGCGTAGTCGAGTAGTTAGCACGCTGGTTCTGGCGTCGCGCTTCCTCGATAAATGGACTATCCAACACCAAAAGATTTTACATTTCGAACCAGTAGCTCTTGAGATTAAAGCGTTCAACCAAATAAACTCTTCAGCTTTACATAGCCTAACATCTAAGAGAATGGGGGTGGCTGAAAACCAGCGCTTACTAGCTAGTAAGCATATGCCTTAAAATGTATATAACCTCCTTTTTTATATTGTATAACTTAACAGTCATGTAGAGTGTTGTTTATTATTAAGTGTTACATTATTTTTTTTGGTGAAAATAGCAATAAGTAAATCATTCTTATTCTTTATAATATACATACATATAATCACGACTATTATCCCCGAAAGGTCATTCAGAGGCAAATAGGACACCAAAAGCAGTCCTCTGCCATAGTCCACTTTTCACCAAATAGCGACTGCACATGTGCTCAGCGTGACAGGTGGTAAGCCCATCGCCGCTCTACGCTGTTGGATGTATGTGCAGTATTTAGTCCGTTAGTTGCCTTTTACGACACCCAATGGAAGAGAGGGGGTGGTAGTATTCTTTCATTGCTACTCGACATGGTTAATATTAAGAGGCCTCTTACATCTCGACTGTAATTTTGGCGTTCTTGATCTCAGAAACAAAAATACATTAACAATTTTGACCTTTTGAATAGCGTAGAGTAGCTATTGGCATAGTTCGTAGCGGCCTCGCTTTTTGTAAGTTATTGAGCAAAATTTATAGCAGAATAATTTTTACTTCATGAGGAATAAAGATTTTATAATTAATTTGTTAACCTATTTCGATAAAAACGATAAATATAACTGAAAAATTACTACAAAATGCGATGCGCCGCCCGTCCGAATTCAGCTTATTCTCGCAGAGTGGTGATTTGTAATATCAAGCATGAATTTATTATCCTATTTCGATAAAAACGATAAATACAACTGCAAAATTACTACAAAATGCGAAAATGTGTATTTTACGCCAAAATCACAGTCGAAATGTAATAGGCCTCTTAATTCTAACATTAGCGTAGATATAATTTGTCATGTAAAAACGTTTAGGGTTTGGTCCAATTCGCGTTTGGTCCATATCACCTAATTCGCGGTTAGACCAATTCGCGTTAAGTCCAATTTGCAGTTTGTTTAATTCGCGGTTTGTGACCTCCATTAGGCAGTTGTCCCACCGCCGACGATGAACGAGAAAAGAGTCGAGCAAGAACAAGAAACGAGTTGGCGAGCAGCAGAAAGCGAGTGTGTAGTTCCGATAGTTTTGTCGCTGGGCTATCTATAAGCGAGTGTACGAGTGAGACGGGCGATTACTCGCGCCACTCGCTCGCGGCGGTCGAGCCGAGCGTACAGTCCTCTTGGCGGGAAAGTGAAGCGTCATGTCTGTCGGCGTGAGTTCTGATCGCTGAGCGAGTATCGCTAAGCAAAGAATTATCTTTGATAGCTCTTGTCGCTCAGCGACGAACTAGTGGAGCGAGTCCTCGCCGGCAGTGTGAACAGTCAGCGATCAACTATTTATATATGCATCTCTTTTGTTTACACGGAATGTATATCTATTGTACGTTTCTTGAGCGAGAAAATAGTCGATAGTTAGTCGTTTACTCGCAGTTGGTGGGACAACTGCCTTTATCTAACGGTTTGAGTGATGGACGAAAAATTGAAAACTATGAATTGTATTGTAAAGTGACCTGCACAGACAGCAGCGGCACCGTGTGCCGGCCGCACGCGGTGCAGCGCGTGTTGAGGTTGGAGTCGTCCGCCGCCCAGCCGGCCATGATGTCCTCGTCGTACAACAGCGCTAAACACTGGTGGCATTGCGAGCACGAGGACATGTGCACGCGGACGGGGGGCGTGCCCGACTTGTGGGTGTCCTAACGAGTGTGGACGTGACGTGTATTTTAGTACAAATTGCATACATATCGCACCTTGAAAACAAAAGTAGCCTTATGCCTAAATTAACTGTTTATTTATTTGTTTTACAACTGCGAGTTTTGCCCTTCGTGCAACGAGAAGTGAGCGAGCTTGACAGCTCCGCCGGTTACCTATCTGGACAATAGGCAGTGAACTACACGTGGTCACGGGGATACTCTCCTCTCGCTAGAGACTAGCCTTATGAGTACCGAATGAAGAGCGCGCTTCGGCGGGCACTAATTTGGCGTCAAAACCTAACGCAGATGGTCTCCTGCGCGAGTTGGTTTACTGGCGCAGGGACGTCCGGCACTTCTTGCATAACCTGACGGTTGGTCTCGAGGTGCCAATACTAATAAAATTAGCGATGTACGGAGAGGGGATGTTTATTTATTTGACTGTGTTCAGTATGTTACTAAAAGAAGGATAGTTAAACTGTAATTTAAAGTTAAAATTACAGTGTATAATACATAGTGTATACATAATGCCACTTTTGTTTACAAGGTGCGATATAATCACGACTATTATCCTAGTCAATGAGGGCGGTAAAAGCAGTCCTCTACTATAGTCCATTTTTCACCAAATGTCGACTGCACATGTGCTCAGTGTGACAGGTAGTGAGCCCATCGCCGCTCTATGCTGTTAGATGTATGTGCAGTCTTTAGTCCGTTTATTCGTTAGTCGCCTTTTACGACACCCAAAGAAAGAGAAGGGGTGGTAGTATTCTGTCACCGCTATGCGACTCAGTTAGTACAAATTGTCTTTAAAAAATGTCAGTATATTATCTTTCAATCAGATGTAAGCTGTATAAGCGGTTTTAAATCCTTAATCGCCTTTTAAGACACCCAAGAGAAGAAATGGGTTGGTACTGGTAAGATTCTCATAATAATGAGCAGCCACCGCACAGCTCATAATTAGTCATAATTCATGTATAAATTTTTAAACTTTCGCGTTCCATTATAAATACACATTTAGAGGGAGATTAACGCTAACTAGATATTAAAGGCATACTACCTTCGATCAACAATACCAACTAGATAACGCGTCACGTACAAAATCAAAGCTAAATTCTGTCCACGTGAATATATACTTTTTCAAAGCAATAAATTACTCCTGTCATTTAAAAAAGAAAAGACGTCAATAACATTTAGTGGTGAAATCAACCTTAAGGGGCAACAAATAAAGTACTTTTTCCTGTTATGCCTTGCGAGAAAATAAGAGCTCACTTCTCAAGTGCGCTCTTTTTAACCGAGACACATTTTTAGCGCCGACCTGGTAGGCTACTCTTGAAACAGAATTGCATTAAATCAATTTCCAATCACAAATCTAAAAAATGTCAAATGGCACTTTTGTAAGCGAAAATAGCGTCACATTGGTATTAAATTGCGTGAAAATTGATTGAATAAATTATTATCGAGATGGGCGTTCCGGAATTATCTTTACTTATCCCAATATCGATACATATTAATCGAATTGGAATTGTATTATGATTGAGTTTGCGTTCGAGAGTAACCCCCCCTGACATCTAGTTGTATTGTTGATCGAAGCATACTACGCATACCATAAAAATGTGATGGCGGACGAAGCCTCAGCCGCGCAAACGGAGGCAGCACATCGCGACAGCAGTCCGCCCGTGACCACGACCGGTGCAACTCGGTCGAAACGTCAGGTATAAAAAGGTATGCGTAGTATGCCTATAATATGTAGTTAGCGTTAATCCCCGTCTAAATGTGTATTTATAATTCATGTAATTTAAAACAGTTCAAACAGTTTATTCAATTGACGCCACAATAATTCAGCATTTACAAAGGTCTCTACGCCATTGATTCGTAAGATTATAGGGCGGGAGACCTTATTTACGGCTCTCGTTTTGGGTTACTTATCCATACAATATACATCTCAGATAAAGAACCCCCACGTTTCATACAGGCATCATTTTACAATAACTATCCTACTAATCACACTAATAATATAAAGGCGAAATTTTGTAAGTATGGATAGATGTTTGTTACTCTTTCACGTAAAAACAACTGAATGGATTTGGATGAAATTCGGCATACAGATAGTTTGTAACCTGGATTAACACATAGGATACCTTTTATCCCGATATTCCCACGGGAACGGGAACCACGCGGGTGAAACCGCGAGCGGCCGCTAGTATATAATAAAACAGTACGACATTCGACTCACGTTGGGCGTTGGGTAGAGGTTGTCGGGCAGATGCGAGAGCAGCGTGGCGAGCGAGCCGCGCTCCATCGAGCACACTAGGTCGGCGTCGCTGGACGCGCGTCTGAATCCCATACCTCCTACCCATTCTGGGGACGAGACAAAATTTCTATCATTATTACACTTATTACAAGGTTATTACTTGCTGATAGGTAATCTGATAGGTAATCTTACCTACGTCGTTATTCGGAGCAAGACAGCAATACAGACATACTTACATATTCACGACTATTATCCCCGAAGGGTTAGTTAGACCAGGCAACAGCCCACTGCCACAGTCCACGTTTCACCGAATGATAACTGCGCATGTGCTCAGCGTGATATCTGCATCTCAGCGCGACAGGTGGTGAGCCCATTGCCGCTCTATGCTGTTGCATGTATGTGCAGTCTTTGGTCCGTTAGTCGCCTTTTGGGCCATTTTCAAATTCTCTGCAGGTAACCTTGTCCCTAACCATGTTTATTTTTTTATGGACAAATTACGAAAATACTGCAAATGTAAAGTAAATAAATGCAAAATAAACTGTTAAATTAAGCATCGAAAATGTAAAATAATAATCTAATTTCATATTTTTGTACTTCGTTTAAAGTAACATTATGGTCATTCTTGTTAACAGAGTTGTTTTCCATACAAAATCATTATGTCCCAGACAGTAGGGCAGTACAAATATCATTAATAATTTGTTTTTATACTACACTTATAAATTTAAAAATTAATGGGTTATATACATACAGATATTGATAAAACGTATTAACTTATTTAAAACACAAGTTGTTGATAAAACGTATTTTTTCTATTTTTCTAAAGTTTGTCCCGCTGTCCATATAAATTTGTAACTATACTCTGTTACTATAGCAAATTCTACCAAAAAAAGCAGATGGCGCTACTGTTGTACCGGCAGTTATATTGGCGTGGTGTCCGTGTTCATTCTAGATAGTTCGCGGGGCCAGGGGAGGGACGCAACGCCAGTCAGTCGACCGGGAATCGTGGGAGGAGGCGCGTGTGTTTATTGCGTGACCACACTGTTACCGATACAAGTAACATAGTTGTATAAGATTTATTTTTTATAAACATTAACAATAATAAAAAAATGTGATTTTGCATGTTATTCAGAGATATGCTGTACTTAATAATGATACCAAAATATTTGTGATTCATTAGTTCATTATTAAAATAAAAAATACTTCGAATTGGTAACATAGTGGTATTTATTTTCACCTAAGGACATTCAATTTGAAATAACATCAAAAATTATTAATAAACTTCGCGGCTAATAACAGGATATCAAAATTTGATGGTTACTTTCTGCATAGATGTAGGAAAAAGTAATGTTTAGAGAGTTTGTAAAATTATTGTTTTTAGAAATAGAAGTTACATTTACCAGCAGAGAATTTCAAATGGCCCTTTTACGACACCCAACGGAAGAGATGGGTAGGCAGTAGACTCTTAATAAGCCGCCATAAGACATAAGTTTGTCGTGAAAAACAGTTTTTATTAAGGCGGTCCAGCACGAAATTGTGAATTTACGTATTTTTAAGTCACTTGTACTATGCGCTGAATTAGTTACATACAGAACTTATTTAAGTTAGCCTGATCGTTGCACAAGGCAATGGCCTTGTTGAAATTTGAAACAAATTATTTAAAAAATAACAAACAATACATAAATCTAGTGACATCTAAAAACATATTTTTTCGAAAACTTTCTTAATTTTACGCATGAAACTATAATTCTTACATAAAAATATTTGTATTGATATTCCGCAGGGCACCCCCTTCTTTAAAAGTAAATTTAAATTTTAAACAAAAGCGCGTGATGGTTTTGCACATTTCGCAGAATAAAAATATTGCTCTAATTAAGTTACTAGGTCTGAATATGATTGATTTTGCTTTGAAGTTCATTATTAAGACTTGTCTTTTTTTGCGTTCGCGCGGCACCTCTTTAAATACAAAGCGACAGAAAAACTTCAAACTAGATATTATAACAAAATTGCATACAATGCTTATTAATAACGGTCCATATCTAACTACAAACTCACCATCCGTGTTGATCTCCGAGGAGCCGTCTGTCGATTCCTCCTCGGTGATAAAGCTACTGAGTGCACTAGTCGCGTTGCCTATAGCGCCCTTCACCGGCGTCGAGTTGGCCGATATAACCTCTTTCACCTCGCCAAACTTCTTCGCCATACTATTCGCGGCTGACTTCAGACTGCTCAGACCACTTTGGAGGAGCTCGTTCGACTTCTTACCCGCTATACTGGTGGGACTGGAATAGAATACATGTATATTAATTATTAAAAACAAATTAAATGTGGGTTGGTAAGCGCATCTGTTAAGAGCGGGTGAACGGATTTGTATAGTGCGTTTCATCAAATAGTTCCTATGCCGTCATGTTAGTATTCCCGTCTTGTTCCTACCAGTGTTGCCAACTTAGTGGATTTTCCACTTGATGACACGAAAAAAAAATTAACCGAGTGGTTGAGTGATTCAGCCTACTGAAAATGAAATTCTAGAAATCCACTAGAAAAACCACTGGCCACTAAAAGCAATATTTCGCCACTAAAAAGGGGATTGAAAACACAAGTTTTAGTGAAAAAACCACTAAGTTGGCAACACTGGCAGGAACAAGACAGGATTGCCAACATGACGGCATAGGAACGATTTGATGAAACGCACTCTACATATGACAGTCATAAAGAGAAGATGTTTAGAGTCTAGGATATAGTATTTTTGTAGGAACATGTTTCTTTGGTATAGTGCAGTCCTCGCGAACGCAGTTGCGGGCAACAGCTAGTATAATATAAACTATAATACATACATATATCGATTCGCGACTTTTATCCCCAAAGGATAAGTCAGAGACTAGGCACTGAGGACGGCAAAAGCAGTCCACTGCCACGGTCATAAAGAGAAGATGTTTAGAGTCTAGGATATAGTATTTTTGTAGGAACATGTTTCTTTGGTATAGTGCAGTCCTCGCGAACGCAGTTGCGGGCAACAGCTAGTATAATATAAACTATAATACATACATATAAAGAGAAGATGTTTAGAGTCTAGGATATAGTATTTTTGTAGGAACATGTTTCTTTGGTATAGTGCAGTCCTCGCGAACGCAGTTGCGGGCAACAGCTAGTATAATATAAACTATAATACAAACATATATCGATTCGCGACTTTTATCCCCAAAGGATAAGTCAGAGACTAGGCACTGAGGACGGCAAAAGCAGTCCACTGCCACGGTCCACGTTTCACCAAATGCTGCACATGTGCTCAGCGTGACCGGTGGTGAGACCTTCACCACTCTATGCTGTTGCATGTATGTGCAGTCTTTAGTCCGTTAGTCGCCTTTTGCGACACCCAAGGGAAGAGATGGGCCGGTACTATGAATGAGCCGCCACTGCAGAGCTGTACTCGATATCGTTGGCGGTAAAAAATAAATTGTCTCATTTAGGGTTAAGGATACAAATAAACAATTAAGACTTGTTTTCTGAGGTTTAAGCGAGCACTACACATTGAAATGAAGCATCTTTTACGGATATTATCCTGACATTTCGAACCCTTTACCGTGGTCACAGGGAGACTGTGACCGTGAGACAGTCTCCCTGTGACAACGGAACCTGTAAAGGGTTCGAAACGTCAGGATAATATAAAAAACTATGTAATAGTAAATTAAACGTGAGTTCGTAAAAAAAGTGTTTAATTTCAATTAAGAGTGGCTTCGCCTTTCCTTTTTTCCCAGTTTTTGATGTATTTTTTTTTAATAATAATGCTGCCTTCTCATGCAAAATCTTAGAAACAAATGATGATTTGTATAATAATATTGGAGGATTATGTATATCTTAAGGTATTCAATAAGAACATGCTTAGCATACCAACCGGATGGACAGGTGACATCAATACATACCTAAAATAAGTTTCGATGACTGCTGTGCTGAATTTCATATTTTCCTTGCGCAACGATAGCCGGGCGGGTGAATAGCGTCTAAGAAAACAAACAAGCTAGCGAATAATGTGGTGCGTTAAAATAATACACATGGAACGAAACGATATAATAATATATAATGCATTAATGATACATGCAAAATGCATGAATAGATTTTACGGCTATGCTAAAAAAAGTTTCATGCCATGCATGGCATGAGTTATTTAAACAACGAGCACGTATCATGTGAGCACTGAATAATTAACCCTTTCATCGCCTTTTATAAATCGCGCCTAGTTCATAAATAGTTTTTTTTATTACGTAGCTTCAAACATTTAAAATTGTGTCATAAACAAGAACTGTAACTGCTTGCTATATCTCACCTGATATAAAAATTTATAACGATGGGTGCCTGGAACAAGACCGCAATAGCCATACTAGCAGTTGTTCGATTAAGCCATTATCGTATTCTATGGACCCTATTACACCTTGTGGATTTTTTTCCAAATTAAATACTGAAAGCTGCCTGATTTAGCAAAATCATTATGGGTATTGCTTTATTATTCCTCGTTCATCACTCGAATTTTGTTTACCGGAATAATCGTCCTATGTGCAATGATTAAAGTTTTTTTTCTGTCTTCTACAAATATTGGCCCTTGCAGCTGTGTTCCCCGAAACAAACTTTGTAAAAAGATTACTGTTCAAATATTTTAAACTTTCACTAGTAATAGTAATTATGGTTTTCTTCCATGAACTTAAAATATGTCGATTGATTTTCAATACATACCTAAACAATAGCTACCTACTGTAAGTAAATATGTAACTTACCTACAATAATTTTACATTAATTTGTAAATAATAATTAAATATTCGAGGTAGAGCTAGCTCTTTAGGAGCTAGTTCGTTGAAACGTTTTAATCATGTGAAGACTGAGTTATTGTTTTGATAAATAGGTAAGTGTATTAGTAATGAATGGTAAGTGCGTTCTTATGACTTAGATAATTTTAGTAAAATTTTAAACACTGAAAAAAGACGACAACCTCAGGCGGGAATCGAACCACGCAACTTCCGCATTCCGGGCGGCTGCCTTAACCACTTGGCTACCGAAGTCTGGCTTTCAACCGTCGAAATTTGTCAGTGCTTGATGCTTATGTTTTTAGTCAACATTGCTTCATCAAATCTTAGAAGTTTTCACCTCTGAGATCCGAAAAAATATTTTTACAAATATTTGAACATTCGGTTAAGATGAAGCTGCGTTTATAGATTAATGTTTTATATTTTAGCGTTTTATTAACGCTTAAATATACTTAAGTAAAATTTAAAACACTGAAAAAAGACGACAACCTCAGGCGGGAATCGAACCACGCACCTTCCGCATTCCGGGCGGCTGCCTTAACCTCGGTAGCCAAGTGGTTAAGGCAGCCGCCCGTAATGCGGAAGATGCGTGGTTCGATTCCCGCCTGAGGTTGTCGTCTTTTTTCAGTGTTTTAAATTTTACTTAAGTATTTAAGCGACGAGCGATTTGAGCTTCCACAAAAGACTAAGTAAAAATAACATTGTGTGTAATAATTGTTGTTTTTTCACAAATTAACTTTGTTGATTGCAATTATTTTTTTTACATTTCCCTAAATAAATAAATGGCTAACAAGAAGTACCTACGTTAATAATAACACAACAATATACATGAGTGAATAAAATACTTAAAATAATAAATATCATCATCATCATCATCAGCCAGAGGACGTCCACTGCTGGACAAAAGCCAACCCCAAGGATCTCCACCACGACCGGTCTTGTGCTGCTTGCATCCCAGATCGTCGGACCACCTTGTTGGAGGCCTGAACACACTGCGTCTTCTTGTGAGTGGTCGCCACTCAACTGCCACACTTCTGCCCCAACGGCCATCGGTTATACGGGCGATGTGCCCTGCCCATTGCCACTGAGCTTGGCGACTCTTTGGGCTATATGAATCTCCTCATTTCTGGTTCGATCACGTGGAGAATCCTCGAGCATAGCCCTATCCATTGCTCTTTGCGTGACTTTGAGCCAGACTATTTAAGCCCATAGTAAGCGACGACGTTTCGGTACCGTATGTCATCACTGGCAACACACACTGGTCGAAACTTTCGTCTTGAGACACTGCGGTATTTTGGACGAGAAGATATTTCGTAGCTTACCGAGCGCTGCCCGGCCGAGTTGGATTCGACGATTAACCTCTTTCTTAATGTTGGACCTACCTAACTGGACCGTTTGTCCCAGGTATACATATTCGTCAACCACTTTAAGAGCAGACTCTCCAACCTTTAGAGGAGTGGGTATAACACATGAGTTAGACATGATTTTCGTCATCCCCATGTTCATTTTAAGGCCCACTTGTTGAGAGACTTGAGATCACCCAGCATTGTGCCTAGGTCCTCCAATGTCTCAGCCATGACTACTATAGCGTCGGCAAATCGAAGGTGACTGATGTACACGCCGTTAATATTGATGCCGAGTCCTCTCCAGTCCAGAAGCTTAAACACGTCCTCCAGTGCAGCAGTGAAGAGCTTCGGAGATATGACGTCTCCTTGTCGCACTCCACGCTGCAGCCGGACTGGCTTCGAGCTCTGGTCCTGCAGGCGAACTATCATAGTGGCGTTTGCGTACAAAAACTTCCACACTACGATGTACCGGTAGTCAATTTGGCACCGCTGGAGAGACTGTAGCACGGCCCATGTTTCAATCGAATCAAAGGCTTTCTCATAGTCCACAAACGCTAAGCAAAGTGGCCGGTTATACTCTTCGGTATTCTGTATAACCCGCCGCAGCGTATGTATGTGGTCTACGAGTCTATGATGCTGAAAACTTTTTCGGAATCCGGCTTGTTCGATTGGCTGGAAGTCATCAAACCTGCGTGCGAGACGATTAGTTATAACTCTCGAGAAGAGCTTATAAACGTGACTTAGAAGTGATATGTGTCTGTAGTTCCTCAGTAGGGTCTTGTTGCCCTTCTTAAAGAACAACACAACCACAATTTCATGCCACGCTACAGCTCTGAGTACGACGGAATTAAATAGTTTCTGAAGAGCTGCGTGTACCGGTCTTCCGTCTGCTTTCAGAAGCTTAGCCGTAATTCCGTCAGCACCCGATGCCTTGCTGTTCTGTTCTTATGCTGCTTGAGAGCCATACCAATCTCGTACAGGTTGATGTCCGGGATATCTTCGGTGTAGAGTCGGGTTGGCTTAGCTCTAGGTCTGTAGCTAAGCTTTTATAGAATAATATAATACTATTATAATAAATAATAATAATATCATACTACTATATAATACTACTATAAGAAATTGCTGTTTAGCGATAAGGCCGGCAATTGTATGTACTATGTGTTTATCCTTTTGTATGTTTTCTGTGGTGTACAATAAAGCATATTTTAATGATTATTTACAAATAAATTCCATTAAGTACATTATTAAATATATTTTCGTGATGCTCTAATATTAATAAATTTTGTAGTCCTTTCAATACAACAATAATTTATACTATGCACACTGTATTCGCCAGTACATTTTCCTATAACATTCACCATTTCCTGTAACATCATTGCAAAAGACTATTACTGTATGCGCCATACATCCTTCAGATCAACGCACAACGCTGCAATATGCTATTGCTGTCTGATTTATTTCGCACTTTTTACCGGAATAAAACCTCAATGGAGTCTTACGGAAACCACTTTCAATGTTTAAAGTGGCAATATGTTTTTTTTACTATTATTTTAATTCCTAAGTACTACTAAGATTATGTACACTTTATGTCACTCCAGAAAAAAATAACGCATTGTTTGATATACAAACCGATAAGATACGCCTCGTAGTTTAACAATTATTCAAGATTTTCACTAAATCTTTTTTCCTGTAAAATTGCGTTTTGTTGATTGCGGCTTTATTCCAGTAACCCATCGATAAATAGAATGCAATAATAGTAAAAAAGTAAAAAAAAATAATAATTTATAAACCACGACGCAAGTGAAATGGAAACCAATTTATTTGTCTGATAAATCCGACTCTGGCGATGAAAAGATTAATTGAACGGAAAATAATATTACTTACGTTTAAGAAAAAAAAAAACTTTTGGCGATTGATATATTGCTTGCATCTTGAAAAAGTCTGCACAAAAAAAGTCTGGCAAATACAAAACCCAAAATAATCAGTTTAGGTTTCATACACTATTAGCTTGTCGACTATGTGCGGATTGCAAATGTTGCATAAAGCCGGATTCATCAAAATAGTTTAAGTTGTATGTATGTTTTAAGGCCTATTCAAACCTGCGCGGTATTTTTGCTGCCGCTACCCACAGCGGTAGCGAATACCGATCAGGTTTGAACAGACCTTTGTGATTCAGAAAATATTAATTAAATGCGTGTGACTGCCTTTATGTAAAATAAAATCAAAATAGCTCTGTTTATATTTCAAAAAGTTTAAACGATATACTTTTTAAGCTTTCTAATCGGTGAAACAACCCAAATTCGACGTCTTTTGTTATCTTTCTTGTTACTTTACCTTTAGCTGTTGTGTAGGTAAAAAAACTAAATATGCGTGTAGTCGTAAGACAGACCAATAATTATGCAACATGTATAAAAATACTTAAACTTTACAATTCAATTTAAATATATTAAAACGACAATAAGCAAAATATTAAATGTCACACACACTCAACAGTTAAAAAACAGCCTAAATAAAAAAAAAAACTATCAATATTACGAGCAGAGCATGCTTAATCGAAAATAGAAACAAAGGAAATACGTCTATGTAAAATTGATACCTACGTAATAATCTTCGATCATCTAACTAAACACTATATAGATACAGCATTAGCGCTCTCAAAGTGATGCCTCGAACTCCATGGAACTCCAGTTGGATGCTCCAACCAAGAGTGAGTGGACTTTGACAGTTGTCGATTAACATTGCCGTCCAAATATAATAGCTATTACGGTGATAATAGGGTCGAGTATCAAAACAGGTTGTGATAATTCGAAAACAAAATTGTGTAAAATAATTGGAACCACTTTTTCGAACGTATTTAACACGGGATTGTGTATCTAGTGTTTGTTTAAATGATCTGAGCGTAATAACGATAGAAATCTCTTACCCAAAGCTGATCTTGAGCGTGTTTCCAAGGCTGGCGAGACTGGAGGACACAGTACCGCCGGGCGCCGTCTCACTCCTATGCAGTTTCCTACCGGAGGGGAAACTATCGAGGTTATCGTGTTTCACTAGGGGGCAGCACTAGCTATACTGTATGGTTGGTGCTTAGAGGATGGGAAAGGGGAATAACTTTATTTCTGTAGAAATAATTTTGACGCAGTTTCTTATATAAATCTTATATTTTTTTAATCCCCTACGGGTTTTTTCATAATTAGCCCGGCAAATGACACTACTCCACCTGATGTTGAGTGAAAGTGAAGTCCAGACAAACAACTAGTGCAGCGTAAGAGACGTAGCATCATTCATCCTCACTCTGTCGGCCCACAAAGTGCTTCTTCACTCCTCGTTTGAGGTTTGCTCATGGCCTTCATACACCAGATGGTAAGTGACGATAAGGCCGAAGGTGAAAACGCGTTTCAACTAGAATCCTACCCTACCCTACCACCAATCAAACCAATTACACAAAGATGTACCCCCCGCTGTAAATAGAACCCGGGACCTCTGGGTCTAAGACCGGTTTTAGGTAGTGGCTAGTGGCCACAAAAGCGGTTAATTTTAGAAAGTTTTAAAAAAGTTTTATCAATTTACTTTTAAATGGTAAATAAATCAAAATTCTGAAAAAAGTCAGACTAAAAAAAGGAGAACTAGTTTAAATCTAAGAAGTATAATAAAAAAACTAACGTATAAAAACTAAGAACTATTCAAAACAACTTGTATGCCATGGAAAGTAAAAACATATAACCGTAACCAATTCGCGAAGCCAATGCAACCAAAGAAAGCATGCGGGGAAGCTAAATGCAAAGAATAGAAAAACATAGAAGGTTCATTTTTACACTTTTTTTACTCAGGTAGATTGCTCGTTAAACGATGTGAAGTCACAGATATAGACATTTTAACATGTTTTAAAAGTTTCGGCTACGACCGAAACTGAAACCGAAGCCGAATCTTAAGTTTCAGTTTCGGGTGGACACAAATTCAAAGTGAAAAAACAAATCCGTCCACATCCCCCTATCCCCCAACACTAGAAGCTGTGTACCCTTGGTGTTCCTCCACTGGATCGTCCTGAAACGAGTTGCTCCGCCTGTGGAACAGCTTGGGGCTGACGCTGAACTCGTGGCGGGGCGCGGGGGGCTCCTCTTGCGGGGGCGGGGGCGGCGATGGGGGCGGCGAGCTTAGAGCTCCGAGCGGATCGTCTGACAGTACCGGTGTACGGGGCGATAGTCTGCGATAGAATTTTGTCTGAGATTATTCAGTTTACGGGAACCGGAATCATAGGGGAGGAAGATTTGTATTTTTGTAAATACTTTTGACCGGTTCACTGTCCCCACAGACCACAAATAGCACAAATCAATTGATTTAAACATTATCATTAATATTTTTTGGACAGTGAACCAGTAACCTGAACCTGACTTAATTTTTTTTTTTCTTTTCTAAGTTAAACTTAGTCGATATTCCAGTCAATCAAAATGTTGAGTTCGGTCTATATATTAACTAATAATGCGATGTATATACTTACTTTAACGGCGACGACTTAGACGTCAACGGCTCCGTAGCGGCCGCTTCCTTGTCCGGTTCTTCTGGGAAGCTGAGCGTCCGCGTACACCGCGACTTGGGATTCGTCACTATTGTAATGCAAAGAAGAATGATTAACACTACGAACATGAGTAGAAGCACTTCGACTAACAAAGTGCAATACAACGCAATACATCCTAAGGGGTAAGTGTTGAAAATAATTTAAAAGTGTCTGATACAACAAAACAACGATAATCTAATGATAGGACGTGGTACAGATTGCCAAAAGTGCGGTTAAAGTTCTATTCGTGGAAATTTCATTTACATTTTTTTATGAGCTGTAAAATTGGAAGAATTTGCGGAGTTTGTCCAGTAGTTGGGACATTTAAGGTTATAAAACAATTCTATTTAAAAAAAAATATTTCTAATACGTTTTAAAATGTATTCTGTTATTAAACACTTGACCGTCATTAGAAGCTTATAATATTGAGATAGGCATATCCGTTTCCCGTCGTATTTTCCTTCTCTTTCTTCCGGTATATCGCTGTCTCTCTCGCTCATCCCACTCAGTGGCGTCACCAGGTGGCGCGGTGGGGGAACCAGGAGATTTCACACCCGTGCCCATTTGTTCATCATTGGCGTGAAATTTCCCGTCGGCGTAACTTGTGCACTACATAGTGATCAAGTGACAAAGAAATAGAATTATTTTTATTTAAACTGCAACACAGTTCTCGTAAGTTTCTACAATACACGTGAGTACTTAGAATAGTTTCTTAACTTAACGGTGTTACCGTTCGCTGAATTTATAATTTAAACTTGTCTGGTATATCAAACTTTCTATTTTACCCGCAAGAGATGTAGATACACCTTTTCTTTTAAGATAAGAAAGCATTCGAGTAAAGATAGTATTTTTAAAAGTGTTTTTTGTGTTTAATACGTGGTATCTACCCTCCAGGCACTTTTTCTTTTTATTTTAGATAAGAAACCGATAATTAGTGCTTACATTAGATAATGAGAAAAATTTATTGTAGCTAAGCGGCTATAGCTAGTCCTTCTAACAATCCCGATCGCATCGGCGAAGGTTGAGTTCGAGTTAGTCGTCATCGTTCAAAGAAGCATGGTTATCGTACCTACCCGCCTTTCATGACGATAACGACAATGTGTCTGCTTTATCGGACGTTACAGGAAATCTTACAACGATTGTTGCACCTCGCAGGTGTTACCAATACTGACTAAAACAGTTAACAATTTAAATATTCCGTCTAGTGATCTAGATTTGATTTTTGATTTTAAAAGTAAACTAAAAGAGCCAGCTAGGCCATAAGCAACAATATTCTGATAAATCTTGTGCACCAATAACTTTTGGTATTTTAAAACTAAAAAGATATTTTTAATAATTGTCTGCGCAGTTTACTAGTTGGTCGCAAACATCTGATGCCTCTCTTAAAGGTCTTCTTTTCAGTGGTGATTAGGTTGTAGACTGAAACTATAAATATGCGAAAAAAGGATAGGTACTCATAAAAATGTAAAAGACCCTCTAATGCTTGCTACTTTGAATAAGATTCTACCTTCAAACACACATTTGTTTAATTCTGAACAGATTACAGTTGCATTAAAAAAAAAAAAAAATAATAATAATAATTTGAGAACAAAAATTAACACGCACATTGTTGCAAACAATATTTTGGACATGACTCAGAATGGATGTAGGGTTGGGTCCCGTGGTACTAAGGAGCTTCTCCTCATTGACATGACCATATGCCAGAAGGTCCGGCGTGGCAGAGGGACTCTCTCTACAGCCTGGATTGACTATAAGAAGGCCTATGATTCGGTGCCGCATTCATGGTTGGTGAGGATTTTAGAGTTATATAAAATTGATATAACTTTAAAATCCTTTTTGATGTCATGCATGCGGCAGTGGACCACGGTCTTGTGTCAACCAGGATGTCGAGATAGTGTTTTTGCCACGCAGGATCTTATAAGGATAGAGCGTGGCATGTTCCAGGGCGACAGTCTGAGTCCTTTATGGTTTTGCCTAGCTTTGAATGCTCTCAGTACTTTGTTGAGAAATTCAAAGTTAGGCTGTCAACTGCGGAGAGGGGGTGAAGTTATGTAGCATTTGTTGTACATGGATGACCTCAAATTGTTCGCACCAAACCGCCAAGACTTGGTGAAACTGCTGAAAATTACTGAGACTTTCAGCAGTGCCATCAAGATGGAATTTGGTGTGGATAAATGTGCGGTTATGCATGTACAGCGTGGGAGAGTAGTAAATTCAACCAATTTACAACTCTCCGAAACGATAAACCTCAGATCTCTCTCCGAAGTTGAAACATATAAATATCTTGGTATGTCACAGGCTTTGGGTGTTGAGGACAGGGACATAAAACAGTCATTACGGGAGCGATTCTTTTGCCGCCTGAGAAAAGTACTTAACAGTCTTTTATCGGGTGGCAATAGGACGCGTGCTTTTAATGGCTGGGTTATGCCTCTCCTCACATACTCTTTTGGCATACTAAGATGGACTCAGACTGAATTGGACGCCTTGGATAGAAGAGTCCGTCAAATGCTCACGACTTCCAGAATGTTACACCCGCGCTCATCTGTTATGAGGCTGTACATCCCGCGGAGATGTGGGGGTCGCGGCTTTTTAAATGCCAAGGACCTACATAACCGTGAGGTGTGCAGTCTCAGGGATTATTTCCTTAACAGTGAGTGCGGGATGCATTTGGATGTCGTGGCAGTTGATAGACACTTTACGCCGCTCTCCTTGGCAACAGAAAACTGGCGCAAACCAGTGGTGCTAAGCACTCTCGATCGCAAGGACATATGGAAGAGCAAGGTGCTACACGGGCGCTACTATCGGGCTCTGACTGGGCCTGATGTAGATTTGCCTGCCTCGGTGAACTGGCTACGTTTCGGTGACCTTTTTGGGGAAACCGAAGGTTTTGTCTGTGCTATTGAAGATGAAGTTATCAAGACGAATAACTACCGGAAATATATAATGAGGGACGGTACGGTCGACATCTGTCGGGCATGCCGCCGTCCGGGAGAATCACTCCGACATATTATTTCCGGTTGTTCTCATCTTGCTAACGGAGAGTATTTGCACAGACACAACCAAGTAGCCAGAATAATTCACCAGCAACTTGCTCTTCGATATGGCCTTGTTGAATCAGAGGTGCCGTACTATAAGTACGCACCTGCGCCAGTTCTCGAAAATGGTCATGCAACGCTCTACTGGGATCGCTCTATCATCACGGACAGGACTATTGTCGCTAATAAGCCTGATATCGTGGTGATCGACCGATCTCAGCGCCAAGCAATATTGGTTGATATCACCATACCTCATGACGAGAACCTCGTGAAAGCCGAGAAGGACAAGCTCAGTAAGTACCTTGACTTGGCTCACGAGGTTACCGCCATGTGGGATGTGGATTCAACCATTATTGTACCGATAGTCGTTTCGGCACACGGCCTTATAGCGAAGAGCCTCGATCAACACCTAGAGAGGCTCTCGCTGAAAGGTTGGGTCAAGGGTCAGATGCAAAAGGCAGTACTCCTTGACACGGCACGTATTGTCAGGAGGTTCCTCACTCTGCAGCCCTAACCACCGATAGCTTGGGTCTATCCCCGCTGCCGGTGGCAACCTAGGTTAAGTTTTTTATAATATTTTATATTGTAAATATGTTTTTTTTTTTATAAAATATTGTAAAAAATTTTACTTAACATTATATTTTAAATAAAGAGCATAATAATAATAATTGTCCTGTTAGAAAACTTTTTGGCCAGTTATTAAATACTAGTACTGGGAATGCCTCGCAAGCAAAACCTGTACTAACAACAAACGGTTACCTTTCGCAAGGGCAAACTTCTTATAGTGTACCATCGCGTTGTTCTTCTGGTTCATGGGACAGACACACGCACAGCATGCTGTGAACCGCCCTCGCAGGGCGCTTACAAAAATTAATGTCCTCCGCAAGGACATACTTATGGCAGCCACGAACCATATCGTGGCTATAATCTGCTCGCCCTCGCAGAGCGCTTACCAAAATCAATGTCCTTCGCAAGGACATACTTATGGCAGCCACGAACCATATCGTGGCAATAATCTGCCCGCCCTCGCAGGGCGCTTACCAAAATCAATGGTTATTACATGAGTGTTCGCGGTTTTGCGAGAAGATGCATATATGTTAATATAATGGTAAATGTACCTTATTTAATTTAATTTGATTTTGAATAATATGTTTAATTATTGTAATTGGTATTTAACCGTTTTAATAAAATTTAATAAATAAATGTCCTCCGCAAGGGCATGCTTATGCGATTATGCCAGCACGAACCATATCGTAGCTATAAACCGCCCTCGCAGGGCGCTTACCAAAATCAATGGTAATATTACTTGAGTGTTTGCGGTTTTTGCGAGAAGATGCATGTATGTTAATGTAATGCTAAATGTCCCTTATTTTATTTGAATTTGAATAATACGTTTAATTGTTGTAAATGGTTATGTAACCGTTTTTAAATAAATTAAATAATAAATGTCCTCCGCAAGGACAGGCTTATGCCAGCCACAAACCACATTGTGGCTATGAACCGCTCTCGCAGGGCGCTTACCAAAAACAATGTCCTCCGTAAGGACATGCTTATGCCAGCCACGAACCACATTGTGGCTATGGACCGCCCTCGCAGGGCGCTTACCAAAAACAATGTATTCCGCAAGGACATGCTTATGCCAGCCACAAACCACATCGTGGCTATGAACCGCCCTCGCAGGGCGCTTACCAAAATCAATGTCCTCCGTAAGGACATGCTTATGCCAGCCACGAACCACATCGTAGCTATAATATAAACAACGGAGGCTGTTCTTACTTTCGATCCCCAGGATCATAGGCTTGGCAGCTCTATCAATCAGGACAAAAACGTCCATCTTCTCTGCTAACAGAGGTAAATTTCGAGCCGGTCAATTTGCACTTTATCGACACCGTTGGGACTAAATAGGTGCTCCAAGTTTTCTATCATAACACAAAGGTATCGAATACCGTTTTATCTGAAGCCATCGCTCAAGGTTCCAAACGTTACAATCGACAGTTGTTACACGCTTGTATCGGACAAAATGTTTGCAATGCTGACACAGATGAACGAACAGGTTTCTAGAAACAGTAAGTTTTTTTTTCAAACTTCGTTTTAACCCAGTTCTTAGTACCAAAGAGCACTCAAGAAAGGTCACTCCGTCCAAATTTTTAACCTGAAGTCGTTAAATTATTATATGAATTCCGGACTGTGTACGGCCAAGAGACGAGATGTACAAATTACTTTTCTCAGACCTAGGTACTACCATCTGACTATAGCCAAATCCCACAATGGTTTCTTCGTCTGTTCTACAAAGGCGAATTACTAAAAATTATATGCCTTCTATTTGAGATGAGCACGGCAATGTTTTCTTAGACTATTATCTTATAGACATAAAGACCAGATGGTTCTGTCCAGACATGCCAACATTGTAATAGAAACACTTACTTATTTTGGTGTCCACATTAACTTCAAAAAGTCTGTTTGACCGCCCTCGCAGGGCGCTTACCAAAATCAATGTCTTCCGCAAGGACATACTAGGATACATGGAGGAATCACAAGCGTCCATACATACCTACATATACTCACGACTGTTATCCCCGAAGGGTTAGTCAGAGACCAAGCAATGAGGACCGCAAAAGCAGTCCTCTGCCATAGTCTACGTTTTACCAAATGATAACTGCACATGTACGTGACAAGTGATGAGCTATCGCCGCTCTATACTGTTGGATGTATGTGCAATCTATGGTCCGTTAGTTGCCTTTTACGATACCTAAGACAAGAAATTGGGCGGTAAAATAGACTCTACCTTACGATGTAGTTAAATGTATTGGTAGCTAAAAATTATCAGAAACACCAATACATATACCTCCACCAACATTCTTTTTGACAACCGTTGCTTCAGGATTGGGGGGTCACAACTCAACAATTCTGCCCTATCGGGAAGGTGGAGTGCATCCGAACAAAAGCTGCACTGCAATCAAAAAGAAAAGCGGGCTGTTCTAAGTCTTAGAATTACAAGCATCGAACACGAAGCCTGCGACAATTTTATTTTAATCCTCCAAATTGCCAACCAACAAATGACCACCAACCAAATTTGTGGTCAAAATTCATTACATTCCAGGGAAATTGAACAGCCATGCAGATGAACTGTCTCGACATAGCCAAGCTCTAGAGTGGCATCTACTGCCAGAATTCACACAAACGATATTCGCGAAGTGGGCCTGGCCAGTAATTCACCTGTTTGTATCCAAGAACGCTCGAGTAGTGGGTAAACTATGCAGATATATCTCATTGATTACGAAGCGATGTTTCACAATGCTTTCAGCCTGAAGTAGAACGCATCCCTCTGGCTTGGAAATTCGCACCACCTTCCCTCATCCCCCGGGTGCTAGCACACCTCAACAGGAATTTATCTGATTGTGGTACCCCTTGCTGCCTCATTCACAGTATGGAATTCGAAACGTAGACGCCTGGTAGACATAACCACAGGCCTGCCAACCCTCAAGGTTCAAGACATGACGTTGAAATTTGGTGTGCTTAAATGATATATCGTTATGGAACCACAAGCAAATTTCCCTACTCAAGCGTCCGGTTATTATAAAACCATACACATGAGCACTTGTGCTTGGTCCAGTAGTACAGGAAGGGCGTTAGCAGCAGCAGCGGCGCCATCCACACGCGGAACGCGTACCAAATGGGTCCAGTCAGTCCAGTTTTTGGCAGATTTACACTTAATATTTTAAATCTTTTTTACAATACTATACACTACCATAAATTGTCGTTTCTACTTTATGCAGCGCACAATTGTATGGAAATCTTAGTGACGAGGTAATAGTTAAACATGTTTTAAAATCAATCTCAATTAAACATTTAAATACAACAAAACCTCCTTTTTCCAGGTTTTAGTAATATTAGTCTGTAGACCTTTGTAATGTATTTCAAACCTAGAATCAACTAGTTCGTAACACTGCAATATTATTGTCGCATTGCTCCTTTGTTACCTTGCTGTGGGCACCAAACATTATTTTGTTCAGGACAATGCAGTAATATTATGGCGACAGTTTGGGTCAAAAACTGACTGTAGGGACTACAGACAAACCAGCTAGAAATTGCTACTGGTTAAAAGGATCAATAAATATTGTACAAAATGGCTAAACTAATTTATTTAAAACTTCGAGTGGTTCACCTGTCACCTGTTTCAAGCACTGTGGTAGCTAGATGGATATTACAGCCACACCTGGTTGTGTTTTGCTCCGCTGTAGCATCTACAAACTAGATTGATATGATTTACCCATTGAGGATATACTAACTATTGGTAATTGGAGATTAGTTACATAATACTTTTCACAAGGTTTATTGTCGTGAAATATTGATTCAGGCGTCACGAAGTTTTTCATTTTTTATTTTTACCCTGTAAAGTGATTGAAATCAAATAGTAAACAATATTTATTTCCTAATAAT
Organism: Scoparia ambigualis; assembly: GCA_963921215.1. Taxonomy (NCBI): domain Eukaryota; kingdom Metazoa; phylum Arthropoda; class Insecta; order Lepidoptera; family Crambidae; genus Scoparia; species Scoparia ambigualis. The sequence continues at coordinate 12,581,579 of OY992521.1, read as the reverse complement.
AATGTTCGTTTACATGGTTTACAAGCTAAATTATTTTATTTTTCTTACATGACTTAAATTGTAAATAATTAGTACTTAATTTATAACTTTTTGTTTAAACCATAATCATATGATTAACTCTCTCGCACTTATTGTTTAATTTATTTCTCACATTGGCGTTTTCACTAGGCGATAACAAACAGGTCTCAATATTATAAGCTTCTAATGACGGTCAAGTGTTTAATAGACGCGTTTTACCTGAAATAAAACGCATATTAAATACTTACCTCATTAGAAGCTTAGTTTTTATTTCCGCCTGGTGCTTAATGCAAATTTCGACACAATGATGAACAAATGGGCACGGGTGTGAAATCTCCTGGTTCCCCCACCGCGCCACCTGGTGACGCCACTGAGTGGATGAGCGAGAGAGACAGCGATATACCGGAAGAAAGAGAAGGAAAATACGACGGGAAACGGATATGCCTATCTCAATATTATAAGCTTCTAATGAGGTAAGTATTTAATATGCGTTTTATTTCAGGTAAAACGCGTCTATTAAAAGAGTGCACTACAGTGAAAAACTAATTTGTAACCTGTTTTTTGTATCAAGAAGTTGTAAAAAATTGCCGGAAAATAAGACTTACCTCCAGAAAATGATAGCCTCTGCAAGTTCTGCACGATCTGCGCGTCCCCGGCGAAACTCTCAGATCGTGTTAAGATGCGCAAGTCTGATGGGCTTTCCGGACTCACGTGTATAGTCTGTTTAATAATCGTTAAACTTATATTAACTCTTATTACATTACCTATTTTTATACATCTCAAACTGTGGTACACGCCTGCAGATCAACCTATCCAAAACTATCATATTACTTCAATCGATATTCATCTTTATATCGTAGTGACAAAATTCAAAATGTATTGAAGAAAACCGTGTCGCGAAACGGTGAATATATACTACCACCTCCTCTCTTCCCTTGGGTGTCATAAGAGGCGGCTAACGGACTAAAGACTGCACACACATCCAACAGCATAGAGCGGCGATGGGCTCTCCACCTGTCACGCAGAGCACATGTGCAGTCGCTATTTGGTGAAAAGTGGACTATGGTAGAGGACTGGTTTTGCTATTCTCATTGCCTAGTCTCTGACTAACCCTTAGGGGATAATAGTCGTGATTATAATATAATACTACATACAATGTATGCATTGAAGAAATGAAGTGCTGGCGTCCGTAAATAACTTAAGTTTTGTATCACTAGAATTGGAATCAATGTAGAATAGTAGGTTTAATAGGTAGATTTACACATCAAATGTGCATTTGATAAAACCTCGTTATGAAGAGTGGAAAAAGGGAAGGGAGGCCTTTGTCTCGCAGTGGGACGACGAATAATAAATAAGAAGCTATAACTTATCTTAACCCGTCGCATGAACACAAACGGATATAATTTTGAGGTTAGATGCATCTCAAAATTTTACATTCAAATTAATGAAAATACTTCACTCATTTGACGGTCTGTTAAGTGAGAAAGAGATAACAAAAATGCCATGTAATTTTTACACTATATTAATACACTCAATTCTAATTTATGGTTCAAGATTAATATGCGTGGTTACTTTTTAATAACGTACCTGTCTTTTTTCAGCAATTGTTAGAGGGGCACTATTTGTATCTTCATTCCCTAAGGAATTACTTCTTGGTCTCGTTGGTTCCGTCAAGTCGGGAGTTGAGGGCATTCCTGAAAAATATTCATAATATTTTATCGGTTTTACTCTTCGATCACATATTTTTAACCGCCTCTGTGGTCTAGGAAGAGGTCCCGGGATCGATTCCCAGCGGGAGGTACATCTTTGTGTGCGCGGTTTGGTTGGTGGTAGGGCTGTTAAGTCCGCCTGGCTAGCAACCACCATCTTATCTAAGTCTGTCGCCATAACAACAAGTTTATAGCATTGTTGTGTTCCAACAATAGAGATAAGATAGCCAGTTCCTCAGTGGTTGAGGATTCCGGGTGTAGCGCGCTTCCACCTCCGGCCTTATCGCCACTTACCATCAGGTGAGATGAAGGCCAAGCGCTTACCCGTTGTAGAATAAAAATACATAAAAATAGACACACTCCTTCTACAAGTCTAACCAATACCTTGGTGGCCGAGTGGTCAACGCAGCCGCTCGGATTGCGTAGGACGTGGATTCGATTCCCACCTGAGGTGGTAATTTTTTTAAGCATTTCGTTATCTTCGATCTTAAACTATACGGCGGGCCTCTTGCGAACGACGCTTACTCTTAAAGCAGATCTCGATTGATCGAGATTGGTATTGCGCTGATATAACTAAATGCAAAACTCAATGCCATTTAGTATACCCAATATAAATCCAAATTATTAGCGCTTGTCTTGTAACTTAACCTCTCTAGTGTCGCGCGGCAAAATGCATCGGATACCGATGAGTGTCGACGCCTTGAACTGCTGACCTCAAGTGACCTGACCTATTTTACTATTTTGCTTAAATAACCTATGATTCTCGTCTGTTTCTTATGATTTTTACATTTTTAGAAACCTAGAAACATTGTCTAACCATTAAAATTAAGTAATAACAAATACATACACTTTGTACTACATTTTATGGCATTTTATTTTACCAATGGCCAAAAATTCTTCAATACACAAACTTTGACGATTCAGAAATCATGTAAAACTTGCACTAAATCACATTATTTTTAGTTACACACCAAGCTTATACACTTATCACCATAAAATATTCAACACTTTGCACAATACGCATTTGTAAACAAAACTATAGAATTATAATACAGCTCAAAGCGCTATTTTTATTCCAAAACTGTTTGTCATTTTCGCGAATACTTAAGTTTCAAATATTTTTACACTACAACAAGAGATAAAAGTTCAAGAAAATCACATCAAAACAGTCTATACATCTTTCTGTTTAATTTGACATTTAATACTTGTAATTTACTTACGATAAATCATCTAAACATCTTGTTTACAAGCAGTTGCACTGACTGACACTACACAATCTTGTTCACAAATGCGTCACCATTTGTTTTCAAACGACCAATAACCTTTCTATGAACACGATAGCCAATCATAATTTAGTATTCGAGAGCATTGAGCTCAGAATCGAATGATGTCAAACACTCTTATCGGTTAAAATAAGTTGAAGGGGTAAAAAATTAACCATAGACCTTGTCACTGGCGGGACACCCGGCATTCCCGCCAACACTCAACGGTACTTTTTTTCGTGGGAATACCGGTATTCCCGCCGACACTCGAGAGGTTAAGAGTACGATACATCACAATACCAATTTGGATCTTACGGGATCAGTTTCAAGAGTAAGGGGGCTATTTTTTACACTACTGTACACTCACCCGTGATGAGTATACCCGCGGCGGTGGATAGCGCGGGCGCATGTGGGCGCGCGGGCGCGGCGCGCACGATGTTGCCGCGCCGGCACAGCAACGCCTCGAACGCGTTGGAGCGAGCCTCTTGCGAACGACCTGTGCACAGAAGCATTATTTTTAACCGTAGCAAATTATAGAATATTTGTTGCACAATTAGGTACGTATATATAAATTAAGAAATCTAATGAATGGTTCCAGTAAACCTACTCACTCACATAAAACATCTTATACAGTAAAGGGCCACAAAAGCTGCCAAAATGGCAATGCACCATAGTTTAGTAAGTCAGGACCAGACTAGTCTTCATACCGATAAGAACCGACCCAAATACTAGTCGATCACATATTGGAAAATGGCATCCATCCTATAGTATCATTATTAGATTACAGTAACAAATACCTGAATCGAGGCTGGTTCTGCTCTGAGCCGGCTCGCAGGCAGCTAGACCGGCGAGTGACGATAGCTCTCCACCTTCGCCTACCGCCGCTGCAGACCTCACTCGGGGCAAAGTGCCGCTGCCTGTTAAAAATAAAATAATACAGTGGGTAGCCCGCACCAATGCGCTAACTGGTTAGTTAAGTCAGTTATGTCCGATTTAGAAATTTTGCGCTCATCTACACCCCGATCTTCAAAATGACACCTCGACAACTTTTTTCCCTTTTTCAAACTCTCAATCTAAACTAACGTGTTCAATAAACAACAATAAAGGACAATGGCGAAATCATTACTGAATGAATTCTTTAGCGTCTATAAATTTCACTATTACAACTACGCATGAAATAAATTCGTAAAATTTTTGAAACCATAGGTAAAACCTGTCAAGTCTTGAAATAAAAACAAATTTAAAAGACACGTAAATTACTAGTTAGTGCTGTTCTGTTTAGGGCAATGACGACTTTTTTTTTCTCTTAAATAATGGCTTCGTGCGGTCAGCACATTTAGCCAGTATATTAAAATGAATATTTTCTTTGCATAAAGTCTCAATAAAGTAGATGATAATGAGTGATAATTAACGTTTAACCCCTCGAGCGTCATATGTACTTACCGGTGTACAAAATAGTTGAGAGGCATGCGTGTCTCTTGTACTTACCGGTGTACAAAAGACTTGGCTCAGATTGGTTGTTTTATTTTAGCCGGTCCGAGTCGTAGTATACAAGTTTTAGCCGTCTGTGAATTTTCTATGGTCCGTATAGAAGAAATTAACATAGTTAGTAGGATTCGGACCGAACAAAACATTATCGAAAAAAAAATTTAAAAGAGTGTCTGAAGTTATGAACGGACGTCAGCCATATTAGTACAAAGTTGTGTTGTTGTGATTTGTTTACATGATGTTTTCTCGACGTAAAATATAAGTTTTCGTATGATTCTTATCTATATTTACTGGAAACTTAATACAGTTTTTGTACAATGCAATAGTTGTGTGATGTAGTGGCAATTTAGATTAAACGAAGAGCTAGAAGTATAATTATGATATTTTGATTTTGTTAACAACTACAGCTAACATTGTGTGTTATAAAGTGCTGTAATTTTCTTCATATTTTGATTTTTTTGATAAAAGTGATTATAAACATTAATCAATTTGTAGATTATTTCATCATTAAACACTTGACCGTCATTAGAAGCTTATAATATTGAGATAGGCATATCCGTTTCCCGTCGTATTTTCCTTCTCTTTCTTCCGGTATATCGCTGTCTCTCTCGCTCATCCCACTCCGTGGCGTCACCAGGGGGCGCGGTGGGGGAACCAGGAGATTTCACACCCGTGCCCATTTGTTCATCATTGGCGTGAAATTTCCCGTCGGCGTAACTTGTGCACTACATAGTGATCAAGTGACAAAGAAATAGAATTATTTTTATTTAAACTGCAACACAGTTCTCGTGAGTTTCTACAATACACGTGAGTACTTAGAATAGTTTCTTAACTTAACGGTTTTACCGTTCGCTGAATTTATAATTTAAACTTATCTGGTATATCAAACTTTTTATTTTACCCGCAAGAGATGTAGATACACCTTTTCTTTTAAGATAAGAAAGCATTCGAGTAAAGATAGTATTTTTAAAAGTGTTTTTTGTGTTTAATACGTGGTATCTACCCTCCAGGCACTTTTTCTTTTTATTTTAGATAAGAAACCGATAATTAGTGCTTACATTAGATAATGAGAAAAAATTATTGTAGCTAAGCGGCTATAGCTAGTCCTTCTAACAATCCCGATCGCATCGGCGAAGGTTGAGTTCGAGTTAGTCGTCATCGTTCAAAGAAGCATGGTTATCGTACCTACCCGCCTTTCATGACGATAACGACAATGTGTCTGCTTTATCGGACGTTAGAGGAAATCTTACAACGATTGTTGCACCTCGCAGGTGTTACTAATACTGACTAAAACAGTTAACAATTTAAATATTCCGTGTAGTGATCTAGATTTTATTTTTGATTTTAAAAGTAAACTAAAAGAGCCAGCTAGGCCTTAAGCACCAATATTCTGATAAATCTTGTGCACCAATGACTTTTGGTATTTTAAAACTAAAAAGATATTTTTAATAATTGTCTGCGCAGTTTACTAGTTGGTCGCAAAGATCTGATGCCTCTCTTAAAGGTCTTATTTTCAGTGGTGATTAGGTTGTAGACTGAAACTATAAATATACGAAAAGAGGATAGGTACTCATAAAAAAAAATTGGTTGCCTGTAAAGTCGGTATACGGGCGAAAGTTTTACGTGACAACGACTTTGTGTGGTAAAATAATTTTAATGTGAATATTCATTCGTATAGTAGGAAGAAGGATCTAACCAACCATGCCATGCTCTTAGGCGGGCTAACCATGCCCGAGTGGAAGGGACGCGTGCCTCTCACTCGCTCTCATTGTGAGCGCATAACGTGAGCGGAGCGTAACGCAGTTTCTTGAAGTGTCACCCGGCAAACCAATTTATAAGACGTTGTCACGTCAAAATGTAAAAGACCCTCTAATATTGTTTTCTGAGGTTTAAGCGAGCACTACACATTGAAATGAAACACTTTTTTACGGATTAACTCGCGTTTAATTTACTATTTACATAGTTTTTATATTATCCTGACGTTTCGAACCCTTTACAGGGTCCGTGGTCACAGGGAGACTGGGAGACCCTCTAATGCTTGCTACTTTGAATAAGATTCTACCTTCAAACACACATTTGTTTAATTCTGAACAGATTACAGCTGCATTAGAAAAAATTGTCCTGTTAGAAAACTTTTTGGCCAGTTATTAAATCTGGTACTGGGAATGCCTCGCAAGCAAAACCTGTACTAACAACAAACGGTTACCTTTCGCAAGGGTAAACTTCTTATAGTGTACCATCGCGTTGTTCTTCTGGTTCATGGGACAGACACACGCACAGCATGCTGTGAACCGCCCTCGCAGGGCGCTTACCAAAATTTATGTCCTCCGCAAGGACATACTTATGGCAGCCACGAACCATATCGTGGCTATAATCTGCCCGCCCTCGCAGGGCGCTTACCAAAATCAATGTCCTCCGCAAGGACATACTTATGGCAGCCACAAACCACATTGTGGCTATGAACCGCTCTCGCAGGGCGCTTACCAAAAACAATGTCCTCCGTAAGGACATGCTTATGCCAGCCACGAACCACATTGTGGCTATGGACCGCCCTCGCAGGGCGCTTACCAAAAACAATGTATTCCGCAAGGATATGCTTATGCCAGCCACAAACCACATCGTGGCTATGAACCGCCCTCGCAGGGCGCTTACCAAAATCAATGTCCTCCGTAAGGACATGCTTATGCCAGCCACGAACCACATCATGGCTATGAACCGCCCTCGCAGGGCGCTTAACAAAAACAATGTTCTCCGCAAGGACATACTTATGCCAGCCACGAACCACGTCGTAGCTATAATATAAATAACGGAGGCTGTTCTTACTTTCGATCCCCAGGATCATAGGCTAGGCAGCTCAATCAATCAGGACAAAAACGTCCATCTTCTCTGCTAACAGAGGTAACAAAAGACGTAGACAATGACGCTCCGCAATTTCGAGCCGGTCAATTTGCACTTTATCGACACCGTTGGGACTAAATAGGTGCTCCAAGTTTTCTATCATAACACAAAGGTATCGAATACCGTTTTATCTGAAGCCATCGCTCAAGGTTCCAAACGTTACAATCGACAGTTGTTACACGCTTGTATCGGACAAAATGTCTGCAATGCTGACACAGATGAAGGAACAGGTTTCTAGAAACAGTAAGTTTTTTTTTTTCCAAACTTCGTTTTAACCCAGTTCTTAGTACCAAAGAGCACTCAAGAAAGGTCACTCCGTCCAATTTTTAACCTCAAGTCGTTAAATTATTATATGAATTCCGGACTGTGTACGGCCAAGAGACGAGATGAACAAATTACTTTTCTCAGACCTAGGTACTACCATCTGACTATAGCCAAATCCCACAATGGTTTCTTCGTCTGTTCTACAAAGGCGAATTACTAAAAATTATATGCCTTCCATTTGAGATGAGCACGGCAATGTTTTCTTAGACTATTATCTTATAGACATAAAGACCAGATGGTTCTGTCCAGACATGCCAACATTGTAATAGAAAGACTTACTTATTCTGGTGTCCACATAAACTTCAAAAAGTCTGTTTGACCGCCCTCGCAGGGCGCTTACCAAAATCAATGTCTTCCGCAAGGACATACTAGGATACATGGAGGAATCACAAGCGTCCATACATACCTACATATACTTCCGACTGTTATCCCCGAAGGGTTAGTCAGAGACCAGGCAATGAGGACCGCAAAAGCAGTCCTCTGCCATAGTCTACGTTTCACCAAATGATAACTGCACATGTACGTGACAAGTGATGAGCCTATCGCCGCTCTATACTGTTGGATGTATGTGCAATCTATGGTCCGTTAGTCGCCTTTTACGATACCTAAGAGAAGAAATTGGGCGGTAAAATAGACTCTACCTTACGATGTAGTTAAATGTATTGGTAGCTAAAAATTATCAGAAACACCAATACATATACCTCCACCAACATTCTTTTTGACAACTGTTGCTTCAGGATTGGGGGGTCACAACTCAACAATTCTGCCCTATCGGGAGGGTGGAGTACATCCGAACAAAAGCTGCACTTCAATCAAAAAGAAAAGCGGGCTGTTCTAAGTCTTAGAATTACAAGCATCGAACACGAAGCCTGCGACAATTTTATTTTAATCCTCCAAACTGCCAACCAACAAATGACCACCAACCAAATTGTGGTCAAAATTCATTACATTCCAGGGAAATTGAACAGCCATGCAGATGAACTGTCTCGACATAGCCAAGCTCTAGAGTGGCATCTACTGCCAGAATTCACACAAACGATATTCGCGAAGTGGGCCTGGCCAGTAATTCACCTGTTTGTATCCAAGAACGCTCGAGTAGTGGGTAAACTATGCAGATTTATCTCAATGATTACGAAGCGATGTTTTACAATGTTTTCGGCCTGAAGTAGAACGCTTCCCTTGGAAATTCGCACCACCTTCCCTCATCCCCCGGGTGCTAGCACACCTCAACAGGAATTTATCTGATTGTGGTACCCCTTGCTGCCTCATTCACAGTATGGAATTCGAAACGTAGACGCCTGGTAGACATAACCACAGGCCTGCCAACCCCCAAGGTTCAAGATATGACGTTGAAATTTGGTGTGCTTAAATGATATATCGTTATGGAACCACAAACAAATTTCCCTACTCAAGCGTCCGGTTATTATAAAACCATATGAGCACTTGTGCTTGGTCCAGTAGTACAGGAAGGGCGTTAGCAGCAGCGGCGCCATCCACACGCGGAACGCGTACCAAATGGGTCCAGTCAGTCCAGTTTTTGGCAGATTTACACTTAATATTTTAAATCTTTCTTACAATACTATACACTACCATAAATTGTCGTTTCTACTTTATGCAGCGCACAATTGTATGGAAATCTTAGTGACGAGGTAATAGTTAAACATGTTTTAAAATCAATCTCAATTAAACATTTAAAAACAACAAAACCTCCTTTTTCCAGGTTTTAGTAATATTAGTCTGTAGACCTTTGTAATGTATTTTAAACCTAGAATCAACTAGATTTCAAACAGTTCGTAACACTGCAATATTATTGTCGCATTGCTCCTTTGTTACCTTGCTGTGGACACCAAACATTATTTTGTTCAGGACAATGCAGTAATATTATGGCGACAGTTTGGGTCAAAAACTGACTGTAGGGACTACAGACAAACAAGCTAGAAATTGCTACTGGTTAAAAGGATCAATAAATATTGTACAAAATGGCTAAACTAATTTATTTAAAACTTCGAGTGGTTCACCTGTCACCTGTTTCAAGCACTGTGGTAGCTAGATGGATATTACAGCCACACCTGGTTGTGTTTTGCTCCGCTGTAGTATCTACAAACTAGATTGATATGATTTACCCATTGAGGATATACTAACTATTGGTAAATGGAGATTAGTTACTTAATACTTTTCACAAGGTTTATTGTCGTGAAATATTGATTCAGTCTTCACGAAGTTTTTCATTTTTTATTTTTACGCTGTAAAGTGATTGAAATCAAATAGTAAACAATATTTATTTCCTAATAATAATGTTCGTTAACTTGGTTTACAAGCTAAATTATTTGATTGTTCATCAATGACTGGCCAATTATTTTCTTACATGAGTAAAATTTTAAACACTGAAAAAAGACGACAACCTCAGGCGGGAATCGAACCACGCACCTTCCGCATTCCGGGCGGATGCCTTAACCACTTGGCTACCGAGGTCTGGCTTTCAACCGTCGAAATTTGTCAGTGCTTGATGCTTATGTTTTTAGTCAACATTGCTTCATCAAATCTTAGAAGTTTTCACCTCTGAGATCCGAAAGAAATATTTTTACAAATATTTGAACATTCGGTTAAGATGAAGCTGCGTTTATAGATTAATGTTTTATATTTTAGCGTTTTATTAATGCTTAAATATACCTAAGTAAAATTTTAAACACTGAAAAAAGACGACAACCTCAGGCGGGAATCGAACCACGCACCTTCCGCATTCCGGGCGGATGCCTTAACCACTTGGCTACCGAGGTCTGGCTTTCAACCGTCGAAATTTGTCAGTGCTTGATGCTTATGTTTTTAGTCAACATTGCTTCATCAAATCTTAGAAGTTTTCACCTCTGAGATCCGAAAGAAATATTTTTACAAATATTTGAACATTCGGTTAAGATGAAGCTGCGTTTATAGATTAATGTTTTATATTTTAGCGTTTTATTAATGCTTAAATATACCTAAGTAAAATTTTAAACACTGAAAAAAGACGACAACCTCAGGCGGGAATCGAACCACGCACCTTCCGCATTCCGGGCGGATGCCTTAACCACTTGGCTACCGAGGTCTGGCTTTCAACCGTCGAAATTTGTCAGTGCTTGATGCTTATGTTTTTAGTCAACATTGCTTCATCAAATCTTAGAAGTTTTCACCTCTGAGATCCGAAAGAAATATTTTTACAAATATTTGAACATTCGGTTAGCCACTTAAGCGTCCGAGCCCCTATATACAACATGGCGCCCAGCGTCCAGCTGTTTTCAGAGCTGCTAGAAGAGTGTACAGAAGAATACGAACCCTGACTGAGCTGACAAAAAAAATTAGAACTAAACAACTACTCAGGCTATATCAAAACTTTATATACGTACGGAATGCTTAGAAAACGCAGTATTTTAATAAATTAACAGTTAATTACGAAAATCTATTACAAAAATTACAAAAATAAACATTCCAAGACAAAAAAAAATAATACGTAAAAATATATCGACATGTAGAAATTATTATTACTTGGAAGTCACTGTTTGAAACTATAAAGAATCATACCATGTTCGATAGCTAAAACCATAACGAGTGTTTTGATGTGCACATTATTAAGAAGAAGGATGATTACGAAGAGTAATAACAACATTTTTAGCACCAAAAAAATCCTATGCAAAAAAAATGGCGAACCGTCAAAATTGTCAACAATTTTATTTTTTTACTAAAGGTTCTCGTACACTATGCCATAGTTTCAATTGCTCTACGGATCAATTGATATCCATACAGCCACCTCAAATTTTCTTGCGGAACTACGAACTAGGTGCAGTGGGCAACAACCTTATCAAAGAACGTTGCCGTGTTTATGGCGCTTGGTCAGAAAAAAAAATTAGTTGCAATGTCACTGTCTACGAATGTAAACAAACTTATCCAATCTTTAACGATAATTAGTTTGCGATTGTTTTGATGTGCACTTATTTAGGAAATATGGTAAGTAGAAGAGTATTTCGACATTTTTAAAGACGCTTACGCTGCAAAATTCCGTTTTGGCGAACTGTCAATTTCGTCAATTTCATTATTTTTTTCTGTGAAATTTTCTGTGGCAATATATAGATTTCTTTTACTTGTATAATGAATTAGTAACCACAGAACCACCTCAAATTTTTTCACGGACCTACGTACTACGTGCTTAGACCTATTAAACTGGTGACTAAAGTTACCATGGACGTTTCGCACTTTTTTTGTCGGGTGACTAAAGTCACCGTGGACGTTTCGCACTTATTTTTGCCGGGTGACTAAAGTCACCGTGGACGTTTGAGTGGTTAAGATGAAGCTGCGTTTATAGATTAATGTTTTATATTTTAGCGTTTTATTAATGCTTAAATATACCTAAGTAAAATTTTAAACACTGAAAAAAGACGACAACCTCAGGCGGGAATCGAACCACGCACCTTCCGCATTCCGGGCGGATGCCTTAACCACTCACCAAGACCTCGGTAGCCAAGTGGTTAAGGCATCCGCCCGGAATGCGGAAGGTGCGTGGTTCGATTCCCGCCTGAGGTTGTCGTCTTTTTTCAGTGTTTAAAATTTTACTTAGGTATATTTAAGCATTAATAAAACGCTAAAATATAAAACATTAATCTATAAACGAAGCTTCATCTTAACCGAATGTTCAAATATTTGTAAAAATATTTCTTTCGGATCTCAGAGGTGAAAACTTCTAAGATTTGATGAAGCAATGTTGACTAAAAACATAAGCATCAAGCACTGACAAATTTCGACGGTTGAAAGCCAGACCTCGGTAGCCAAGTGGTTAAGGCATCCGCCCGGAATGCGGAAGGTGCGTGGTTCGATTCCCGCCTGAGGTTGTCGTCTTTTTTCAGTGTTTAAAATTTTACTTAGGTATATTTAAGCATTAATAAAACGATAAAATATAAAACATTAATTTCTTACATGACTTAAATTGTAAATAATTAGTACTTAATTAAATCTCTTATTATAACTTTTTGTTTAAACCATAATCATATGATTAACTCTCTCGCACTTATTGTTTAATTTATTTCTCACATTGGCGTTTTCACCAGGCGATAACAAACAGGTCTCAATATTATAAGCTTCTAATGACGGTCAAGTGTTTAATAGACGCGTTTTACCTGAAATAAAACGCATATTAAATACTTACCTCATTAGAAGCTTAGTTTTTATTTCCGCCTGGTGCTTAATACATATTTCGACGCAATGATGAACAAATGGGCACGGGTGTGAAATCTCCTGGTTCCCCCACCGCGCCCCCTGGTGACGCCACTGAGTGGGATGAGCGAGAGAGACAGCGATATACCGGAATAAAGAGAAGGAAAATACGACGGGAAACGGATATGCCTATCTCAATATTATAAGCTTCTAATGAGGTAAGTATTTAATATGCGTTTTATTTCAGGTAAAACGCGTCTAGTAATCTTTTTTTATTTACAGTTAGACATCTTATATTTTTAGGTCACTATTTACGCGGGCCGGCCACGTTATGGCGGCGGTTATTTATTTTGGTTCCTAAGTTAAAAATTGTTTTGTGAGTGAAGTTTAGTGCCAAAGTGTTTATGATTCATGTGACCGGTGCATAGTAATGTTAACTAAAAAGTTATTATGTCAATTAAGTTGTGTGTCGTTTGTTAATGATTATAACAAACAGTAAAACCAAAGGTTACCTTTATGAAATATTGAAAACAAAAGAAAACCGTTCCAGTGCCACTACAAGTAAGTCTTTATTGTTCATTCTAAGTAGTTAACTACGTACAAAAACTCATACAGAAAAGAATGACACCTCATTCACGCGATAATCTCGTATAGTTATTTACGCAATAAATATTTTTCCCTAATCAAACAATAAAAAAGTGATGTATCGCAAAATGCCTGACACGTAAAGCATTTAATGCTTTAGGGTGGCTGGCGCGCCACGGGTTAATGGTAAATGATATTCCCTCAACCCCTCGAGACTCAATAAAGCTGTGGGACTTTATTGAGTTCACAGTAAATAATCCACCATTATTTCACATTAATATTCGACAAAACACAAATTATAGAAAATAAAACAAAACTGCAAACATGACGCTTCACTTTCCCGCCAAGAAGTGCACGTTTTTAGTTTTTTTTTATATATATATTTGTTCCATGAAGGAACAGGCTAAGGTCTGAGCCATACTGCCTAGTCATTAGTTTTTTATTTGTTTTTTTTCCCTTGATGATAATGAGTGGTGATTAAGATGAATGATAAATGATGTTCCCCAAACCCCTTGAGTTCTCAGTAAAGATGTGGGACTTTACTGAGGTCTCACGCGGACTACTTGAGAGAATTTGAAAAGTGATGTTGCACTGATTTGTTTCATTTGCCAACACTCATGCACGTTCACAAACACTTAACGGTTAATAATCCACTATTATTTCACATTAATGTTCGAAAAAACACAAATTTTGGAAAATAAAACAAAACTGAAGACATGACGCTTCACTTTCCCGCCAAGAAGTCCGCACGTTTTTAGTTTTAGTTTGGCAAAACATATTTTTTTATAATTTGTTCCTTGAAGGAACAGGCAAAGGTCAGAGACCATACTGCCTAGTCATTAGTTAGTTAAAATCACATTGTAATTATTATAAGCCTATATTTTCCCACTGCTGGGAAAGGCCCACCCTCTCCTCTTTCCACTTTTCGCGGTCTGTCGCTTGTGCTGGCCAATCCTTGAAAGGATAACACAAGTAGGTAGGTAAGTTCTTGTTTTATCTAATTATAATAGACATAACCTACAAAACTTTGAATTGAAATATCTTTAATTGTAGACTTACTAGAGAAGTAAAACCAAGACCATGTTGTTCAGGATTACAAACTCTATACCAACATACCCTTTTTTTTTATTTATAGAAGCTTAATAAAAGAGTTGACAAAAGTTTGTATGGGAGTTTGCCAATGTCCTTTAAGCTCTAGATTGGTTATAAAATAATATATCATATTAAGTTACTTGTTACTTAAGTCTTCATATTTCGGCATAAAGCAAAACTTTAAAAATATATTTCAATTTTATTACCTACGAAATTAAGTGTAAAATGTACGACTTAGGCTTTCAGTAAGACAGTAAGCTAGCCCAATATTGCAACAGTCTTACAATAGATCTTCTGACTTGTGGCGTAGCATTCCCAACCATTTTCAACCCTACAGCTAAGGAGATAAGGTTCAAAGTGTAACGACTCACTGTCAATAGAGGAGACTTCCAGAAAGCGGCTAGCTTGCTTTTAAAATGACACTTTTTAGACCTTGCAGTTACAGGGATAAGCTTCAAAATTAAACAACTCACTGCCAGTAGAGGAGACGACCAGCCTCACACTGGCTATAACAATTTAGACCGTGTAGCTGAAGAGATAAGTTTCAAAGTGTATAACAACTCACTACCAGTAGAGGTGACGCCCAAATCCGCGATGGCGGCGCGGCTGGCCCGCGACGCGCCCGCTTTCCGAAATAGCGCGGCGCCTACCACTGTTATACATAAGCTAGCATAGTTAACCATTACCGAAACTTTAGCTGAAGAGATAAGTTTCATAATGTATCGACGACTCACTGCCAGTGATGCCCAGCCCCTCGCTAGCCACTCAACTCGATCGCTTTCCTAAAATCGCGCCACCAATCACTGTTTAAGACAGGGTAGCGTAGCTAACCATTTCTGACCCAGCATCGAAGGAGGTAACATTCAAGAGTGCGTTCCGTCGTTTTGGATGTAGTTGTTTGGTTAAAGTTTAATCCGTTTGAGTTGCAACCGAGCCACGGAACGATCTAGTTATTTTTATAACCTGTTCTGAAGTATTCCTGTCCAAAACGAGAGAAAATTCATCTTCTGTCTCCATTTTTTCCACTTTTATACCTTATTAAACAAAAATTTTAAAAAGTAAAACAATAAGAAACAAACAGTCGGACTTTTTAGAGACGTTTTGACTTATTGCAAACTTTGACACATTTTAACAATGATAGAAACGTCAAATAACTGTCAGAGTGAAAAATAACAATTCGCTTTGATGGTTGTTTGGTTGCTGCGCTCTGAGCCACAGAACGGATGAAACTACGCTCTGACAGCCATCAGAGTAAAATTTCACCAAGCCACGGAACGGTTAGAGCGCGCGCCGGAGTGCGCTCAAGTGCACTCGAGTGAAGCGACGGAACGCAGCCCAAAGTATGTCAACTCACTGCCGGTTGGGTTGAGGTGACGACCAGTCCGCACTGGCCGCGCGGCTAGCTCGCTCTTCGAAATCACACCACTTTAGACCCTACAGCTAAGGAGATAAGGTTAAAAGTGTAACAACTCACTGCCAAGATGTGACGCCCAACCCCGCGCTGGTTTCGAGGCCGGGCCGCTACGCAGTGATAAGGTTCAAAGTTCACAGACTTCCGTCAGCAGTTGACAACCAGTTTTGTACTGGTCGCGCGGCTCGCTCGCTCTCCGAAATCACCACTTCAGCAGGCTTAGCATTCGCAACACGAGAACTCTTCTCGACCCGTTTTCTCGTGTTTTATTCATTTACCTCTAATGTCTATCGACACAAGAGACACATGGATGCGCTTAGAACTCTACATAATATGTCAAAAATAGACTTAATAGTGGTTTTTGCTTCATCTGTGGTATTTTTGTCTACAAGCCTTAACATTAAAACTGTTTTAACGGGACTAAACACGATTAATTTTGTAAGTAAGTACATATCTACTTACTGCTTGACGTTTCGGCCGCGATGCTGCGGCCGTGGTCACAAGCGAACTGGCGGTGCGCGGCGTCGTCGGCTCGGGCGGGTATTTGTTTCTTCATCCACCCTCATATGTTCACTTAAATTGTCACAGTGCAATGAATCTTCAGTAACACGACTCCGGCACACTACACTAACAGTATCGGAGTTTCTTGTTATACACAGACGTTGCGGTTTGCATTTGCCAATCACTGGATTCCATGCTGATGATAATTTAAACCCATCCTCCCGATTGAAATTTTTATACTTCTTGATCTCAATCGCTTCACGTACTATCCTGCTATGATAATAACGATCGGTGGAGAGGATTTTAGGATCATGTAACTCCATCCAGTGATTAACTCCAGCTTCCAGCAGGTGTTCAGCTACCGCCGATTTGTCTATTTGTCGTAAGTAATTTTGTAAGTAAGTAGATATGTACTTACTTACAAAATTAATCGTGTTTAGTCCCGTTAAAACAGTTTTATTGCAATGCAACGCGATAGTTTAAAGTCAAACCTTAACATAACAACTTAAAATGATTTGTCGTCTCTCGTCCGCGACATAATATATCTCGTGTTGCGCATGCTAGACCCACAGGGCCTACAGCTAAGGAGATAAGTTTCAAAACGTATCGACTCACTGCCCGTAGAGGTGACGCCCAACCCCGCGCTGGCTGCGCGGCTGGCCCGCTGCGCGCCCGCTTTCCGGAACAGCGCGGCGCCCATCACCGCTACTCGCAGCTTGTTCCAAAGCAGTTGGGAACCGCTGAAATAAACATATTTTTTATAAACTAATGGCATCTTTGTTTTTTTTTTTATTATTTATTTATTTAAACAAAGACAATACAATTTTACAATTACTTTGTGTTAAAAACCCGGTTAGGGTTTGACTAGACACTGCACATTCATTATAACATAATAAAAACCTTAACACATACATGATAATATTCAAAAATTATTATGAAACAAACATACACAATTTACATAAAACAAAAACTATAGTAATGAATAAAACACAATTTCCGCTACTGCGTTTATAGGTGGCGTAAAGTAAGCGTGGGTAGGCACTTTACTTATCTATACCCCACAACTATTGTGTAGGTGAATCTACAGGTTGATCATGAAGAGCGCATCCGTTAAACACTATCTGTTGTTAGATTAGAACACGAAAAGATTTGTAATATTTTAAAGTTTTTTTTTAAATATTTGTTTATTTTGTGTTTTACACACTCAAATAAACTTGAAGATAACGAGATCCGCAATCCGGATTGCGTTGATTGATTGCCTGTTGAAACAGTAGATAAGCGCGTTGCGTTGTAGGCTGTCGCTTTAAGTGGGAGTGGTGAAGAGGAGTCACTAAAAACCGCTGCACTTCCCCTCTCCTGTAGCTAGGTTGACCCCCGAGACTGCATGAACAATATATGACACGTAACTGCGCGTCTGAAGTTAGTTCTTAATTGATATGAACCGCCGCCCCCTCCCCTAACATACTTGCTAACTCCAGCGCTCTACGACGCTTATTTAGAAATTCACAGCCGCTAACTTATTTGACGCATATTGTACAGACGCTAGCACTTGACAACACCACAAAATTACAAATTTCTTCAATACATTTTGAACTTTGCCACTAGAATTTAAGGATCAATATTGATTGGAGAAATTCGACAGTTTTTGATAGATTGAATTGCAGGCGTGTGTACAGTTGTGTAACAGACGTGTCTTAGTCCAAACCTGGGCATATCCTTCGGCCACGTGCACTCCAACACGCATCGGTTGTAGTAGCCGTATGTGAGCGCATTGGGCTGCAATCCAGCCCGCTTCATTAGGAACAGAAGCTGCACCGCTAACACCGGCAGCGAGTGGATGCCGCACAGTTGCATCATCACGCGATAGCATACCTGCGGACATGGTTACTGTTAAAGGTTGCTCTTCACACATATCAGTGAAGCCACAGTTCCGACACAGTACCGGCACAGTGTTTTTCATACATTCGCTATGAACGCATCCCCACTTGTCAGTGATAATGCTCTTAATGTCAGTGCCGCCACCGGCAAATCACGGACGTATTCGTTTTGACAACGTTCATTGAGAATGTATGAAAGAATATTTTTTCGGTACTGTGTCGGAACTGTGACTTAACTGATATGCGTGAAGCAACCTTTAGTGCCTTCTTCGCTTCGTGTGCGGACTTGTTTGAAAATGTACGTGTTCGTATTGCTCTCGTCCTACGCGCGTATTACGATACGCCGCCGTGTGCGAAGGCACTTAGTCGTACTTCTCATAAAATGCTATGTTAAGGCTCCTACACACAATGCCGGCGGCAGTGCCGCCGAGTTTATGCCAAGCGGCTTTGTGTGTTAATGTGGGGCGAGCCCGGCGGCGGCACGAACACCTGCCGGCATCGTGTGTTGGAGCCTTTAGTGGGGCCTGCAAAGGTACCCTAGGAGAGTATCGCACGCACATAACGTTCTTCATACATGTTCGTCAGTTTAGAGCACTCTTGACCCTTCTAAACTATCTTAGCATGCCTTTCTCAATGCTTGTTACTACATTTTCATTCATTCCACACTTCTCTTCACTTCACTCTATCTATATCTAACATCTGTTCTAAAACCAGTTACCTCGTCACAAGGCACCCTCAGCTAAGTAGCCCTCTCTAACAGCTCATAGGCGGCTCTTAGAGTAGCATGTTCTTTCAGAAGACTCGGCATCATGCGGCAAGGCAACGACAAGAGCTACAGCAAATGTTTGCCACTACTTTTTCATTCATTTCACACATCTCTTCACTTCACTCGATATCAAAAAACCTGTTATAAAACTAGTTACCTCGTCACAAGGCACCCTCAGCTTAGTAGCCCTCTCTAACAGCTCATAGGCGGCCCTTAGAGTAGCGTGTTCTTTCCCACGGCTCAGCATCATACGGCACGGCAGCGACAAAAAGTACAGCGAGTAGCACGCGCCGAGCAAGCATTTGGCCCAGGCTTCTGGAGATAGGCTAGCTTTGCGCGCCAATCTACGACAAAATTTAAAAAAATACAGTGACTGTTGAAATGTACACACGCCTGCGGATCACCTATCCAAAAATGTAAAATTTTTACATTCGATATTGATCCCTAGTGACAAAGTTCAAAATTTATTGAATAAATTCGTCATTTTATGGTAGGTTGCAGTGCCATAAAATGTCGGAATATAGTTTGTAGAAAACATTGCAAAAAAAACCGCTTATTTAGCTGGGTTATTGCGATTTAAAGTCCACTATAGAAAGTTAATACTTTAAAATTGGCGCATTGGTTTTAAATAATTTAAACTTTGAAGTTTGTATGGAAAACTACAAAAAAATACAGGGATCTAAATAGTTTGTTGAAAACATTTAAAAAAAAACGTTTATTTAACTGAGTTATTGCGATTTTAAACTTTCTATACTTAGTGGACTTAAAATCGCGATAACTCAGCTAAATAAACGTTTTTTTTTTAATGTTTTCAACAAACTATTTAGATCCCTGCGTTTTACTTTAGCATGCAAAGTTTCATCAAAATTGGCTTACTGTTTTTTATAAATTTCGACTTGGAAGTTTGTATGGAAAACTGAAATGCGTAAACCCTCTTAGCCAGGCCTCGTGGCCAGGCCGTAAGAGTTATCTCTGCGCGGCGGCTGTCTCGTGCTTAGTACGTGCGCCATAGAAGATGCGTCCAGTTCTGCGTACGCGTAGACCTGTGACGTTTATAGGCTAATAGCTGCATAATGCCGCCGGCACTTGTACTGAGTCGCTACAGGCCCATTCTACTCAGCGGGTCTATCGGCTAAAAAATATGAATATGGACATGGGCTTCATTTGACATTTAAAGCCCATAATATGCCCATATAAGGACAATATATGGGCTTCAATGTCAAATGAAGCCCATGTCCATATCCATATTTTTTAGCCGATAGGATATCAGGTTATGACCCAATCTCCCCATGTTTTGTTGTTCATAAGAGGTCGGTCACCCAGCAGTGTGACGTTTATAGGATGATATTGACACTGTGGGTTACTTTTGCGCGGTGGCTATCTCCATTTGCGCTGCTTGTCGCCTTTTTACAGCACTGACACTGAAGAGATGAGTCTGGTAGTAAGCTTTTAATGATAACCGCCAGCGTACACATACGCGCCACAGCTCTATTTAAACTGTAATCAACATTACACATTTATAAAGTAAAGTCGCCTCTTTCCTCTGTCTGTGACACCGCACTATTCTCCTAAACCACGCAATGGATTTTTATGCGGTTTTCACTAAAAGATAGACCGTTAACTGAGGATGGTTTTTGTTTATATTTTGTAGATATATATTTTTTAAATGGCTGAACAATGACGGTCAATGAAAGCATTCCGGTACAGTATAAGTTACCTCTGCGCGGCGGCTATCTCGTGCTTAGTCCGCCTTGCCATAGGCGATGCGTCTGCTAACGACTCTGCGGACGCGAGCGCCGCCGCCGGCAACTCTTGTACGGCGCCGCTGCGGCCTTTGCTGCGGCAACGAACCACCAGTACTGTGTCTAACTCGAACTGCTCATATGTGTATGTTTCCTCTGCAATCGATTATTGTTAAAATTACAATGCTGCTAATATAATAAAAATAATAATTTATTTCCAAAAATTACAATTTGCACACTTAACTACTTGCGGTCTTTGCACAAAGCAACGCTTGATTTGCAGCAACCAAACATTAATTACATAAAACTATTTGTGCTAGTTAGATGTTTGTTTAAAATACTACTACAAATAATACAATTTAAAATGTATGGTCATGTAATTATAGAATACTAAAAATAAAATAGCAGACATCAATCATAATGTGTGAATGTGATGTGTTTGTGAGTGTGGTGTGTAACAAAAACATTTGTTATGTTAATACGACGGCACACAAAATGAGCAGGAACATTTTGTCGGATCAATCCGACTGCGAAAACTTCAAACATCACTTACCAGGATCGGGCGGATCAGGTGGCAGAACGAACACTGTCCTCTCCGAAGTGTTGGTATTGTCTATGCCTAACAATGGTTCGTCGCCCGCCGCCACCCGCTCTATACACTCGTCGAAGAACGTCAACCCTTGATCCACATCGCACACGAAGGAACGCTCCTCAATGAAGCGTGTGAACATTTGCGTCTTCATCATTAGGGCGAAGAAGCGTTGTTGTGTCTGAAATATGAGATTTTCGGTAATAATTAAGAATATTAAGTAGCTTGCAGTGTATTGATTGATACACAGTTATAACTACAGAGGAGTAGTTTTCAAACTATACATAGCATACAAATAAAAGTAGAAATCTACCAACAAAAATCTATTCAAAATGTTAACACGTAAATTAGAATTAAAATATCAATGAGGTCTTAAAAAGGTCTTTTTAAAATAATATGCAACATCGTGATTGACATACACTTGTGCCTTTAACTAAACATTGCAAATTGTAATAAATAAATGAATAATGAAATCTTCACATTTATTTTGGTCCTTCGAGACGGATTTAACCCTTTGACTGGCCACAATATTATTCATCGTTTTTCTATCTTATTACAACTAAGGAATTTGTCATTGTCAGCTAAAGAGTATCTATTTTGAGTTATCTCACCTCTTAAACAAACATTTAAACGGGATTAAGGCAAGTCCTTTCGAGCGCTTCTCTCTCGCTCTCTCGGCGGTACGACGGTACGGGACGGGTATGACAGCGAAGCGGCGCAAATAGGCGCGTTTTGTAGGTTGTTATAGGTTTTTTGCCTATACACACTTTATAGGATTTAATGAATTTCTCTGTAGTAACTACTTCAAAATAAATATTTACATGTAAAAATTATGAAGTAAATAAAAGTAAAGTAAATGTAAGAAATCATCCGTTTTAGACTTTTATTTGGCCTGTTTTCGGGATTTTTTATAATCTAGTAAAGTACATCTAATCGCGTAACAAATTAGCACATTCTTTAGGTAATATCCTTTAGTGTATTATATATTTTTTATAAGAGCGTAATTTAATAGTAAATACATATACCATTTGATCTAGCAAAAGTTTTGCCCGGACTCGCCTTAAAGCTAATAACTTATTATATTAAATACATCCTACGCATACTTTTTTATAACCGACGTTATCTCACCTTGTCCCTGGAGCGCTGGAACGCGTCCATATGGAACAGCGCGTGTGGATCGGTGGTGCCGACGGTGGGCGCCTTGGTGATGGGGATGAGGTAGGCGCGGTAGCCCTGCAGCGTGACTGCCATGAAGCGGAGGAACGCCTCCTGGATCTTGAGCTCTAACGCTTGCTGTAACAAAAATACACGTATTTATGTATATTTATAATTTTTATTGTAAACTAACCGAGTCTCGTAGCGGTAAAAATACTACCCCCTTATGACTAAAGACTGTACATACATACATACATCCAACAGCATATAGCGGCGATGGGCTCACCAACTGTCATGCTGAGCACAAGTGCAGTCGCTATTTGGTAAAAAGTGGACTATGGTAAAGGACTGCCTTTGCTGTCCTCATTGCCTAGTCTCTGACTGACCCTTCGGGGATAATAGTCGTGATTATGTATGTATATTGTTAGCATTTATTTATTTGTTTAACAAATATTCTATCATTTTATTTAAATACGACACTCACGCATTGTTGACCCGTATAGTATATTTCATTACGAGTGCGGAAAGCCTGTCATTGCAAAGAGTTCCGACAAATGTCTACCCGAGCCGAGGCGCAGCCGAAGGTGAGGGTTGCAAGTCGGAACAAGTTGCAATCACGGTTCCGCACGTGTACTGAACAACTATTTTTAATACAGTTGCGAAAAAATGAAGCAATTTAATAAAGAATATTTTTGAAAAATGCAACCGTAAAAGAATATAAGCAGAGATTTTTTTTTTGTTTTCTTCGCCCATTCTGGGTAGGCAAAGGGAACTATGCCCATACAGCCAAATCTTGAGTAGAATTTTTTTATTGATATGAAATGAAAATGAAATTTAATGAGATGAAATGAAATGAAACCTAACCTAACTCATTGAATTAAATCTGATATTGAAACAATTTAGTAGCTTCTTTTTAAAAATATTTGCATGAACCATAAAAACTTCTCTGATTTTTTTTTAGTAAAAACTTCGTGATTGGTTTTTTCTTTTTAATAGACATTATTTTGACAGTTAGGAAAGAGAACGCACGAATTCGGAAAAGGTAAAGAAAAAGCTCGAGTATGTAATAGCCCACATCCCGAACGCTATACGTCCCTGCAATACGCCACTTTTTGAGCAACTGTATTAAAAAAACCTTTTCACGTCCCACTTAAAGAACTCCATGCTGTACTCTTTTGAGTTTTTCCCTCCACCATAGAAACCACCACCTCCACCTTAGAACCTGAGAGCGTACGCGGGGGGGAACTTCACGGGGACTACTAGTCTTCAATGCCAATAATAATGCCGTTGACATTTAAAAATGTTAATATTTTTGTGACAAAGCTTTTAAAAGTTACTAACAACGGAAGTTACTAAAATGACCCATATTGGTTCTTTATGTTCTCCGTAGAGCTCGTCGTGGCTGACCGAAGAGGTGAGAAGAGTCCCACATAACCTGGTGAAAGCCCTGGACTGGTATGTTTTAGAAAGGGTATCATTTAAGCTATCGCCAATTTAATTAGTTTTGTGTTTCTTAAATAATTGGGTTTGCCCGCAAAATAGTAGATTTGTCACCAAAATGTAGTCACCAAACAATATTAAAATCAATTCCACAATAAACCACCTAAAATCATGGAGATATAAGGTCTCATCATCAGCCTATAAACGTCCCACTGCTGGGCACAGGCCTCCCACGTGGACAATAGCACGTGGGGATATTGGGCCATAACCCTCCACGCTGGCCCAATGCGGGTTGGTGGGTTTTAACGACGGCCATCTTACGACAGCAACCGGAACGAACGGCTTAACGTGCCTTCCGAAGCACGGCATAAGATATAAGGTCTAGTACCAAATAAATGTTTTTGTATGTAGTATAATAGATTTGTCCTTTTATGTATTTAAGCAAACTATTTAAAGAGATCACCAATAAATCATATATTGTACTAGAAAATTTAATAAAGTTCCAAAAAAATTTAGGGTTGTCGTCATTATCGTTTCAACCAAAATAGTCTACTAGTTAACTGGACATATGCCTCCCCCAAGGATCTTAATTTCCACAGGTTGTATAAATATATTTAAATGAAATTTCTAGCAGAATAGTTAATAAAACACTTAATTAAAGTCAAAATTTATTGTTAAAAATAATAATCACTGAATAATCAGCGCTGGTTTGGATTTTGAAGGGCGCACCCTTTTTCATTTCTGGCCGTTAAGCACATTTTTGCTTCTGGTGAGGGGTTGGCTAGCTTTAAGCGTATGGCTAATCCGATAATATGTTTGCACATATAATTTTTGTAAAACGCAGGGCATTTCCCATGCATCCAATTAATATTGTTAATATATTAACTAAAACAACAAATTATCCACAACGATAATAAAATGCACCCACAACAATGAACGTGAAATTGACGCGAATGAAGTAAACTTGCATCTCGCTGCCCGCGCCGCGCATCGTATGATCATACCTACCTACGACCCATCGTTTTTAAAAGCGCGCCAATTTGTCTCCGCCTCTTTGAACATATTTTCATTAAAATTATAAATTGATGTATTAAATTGGTAACGAATACTATTATTTTAATAACTGAACGAAATAAAATGTAACTACTGTATTGGTGACAAAATAACAAATAAAAAGGAGTCGCAGTCAGGTATCAATAATCGATTAATTTGGTGACAGATCTACCATTCTAGAAGTAATAAAACTATTATTATAGAAACGAAGTTTATATTCATCTAATGCACTACAATTTTTATGGTAATCCCTCTCTTATTTTACACATATATTAACATTAATTTGATAATTCATACCTGGGAACACTTTTTGTTTATCTGAGAACGAAAATATTTCGTGACGATACATATATTTATTAGGTGATACAACTTGATGACAAATATAAATTTTGGTGACAAGAAATATAGTCCCCTTTTAGAAAGCACTCTATATAGTTATTATAAAAAAGGACCTTATACATTCTAAGGTTTTAATGACGTACCTCTTTTTTTCTTCTTTGGAAATCTCTATCTAAACTCGTTGTAGCTTCACCATTGAATTTGTTCTCATTTGAGTGATGAATAGGCGAGGCTGTAAAAAAAGGTTAATTTAATAGGCATTATGATCAGTTCAGTTTTTAAATTATATTAAATTGAACAAATTTGTACCAACCAGGCCGTATACTGCCGTAGAGAACTTCAAGTGTTTGTCTTAGCATCCTCGCCTGCCTCTTGGGCAGTAGTTTTATTGATATATGTCGTTGTGTTTCGCATATCTGTAATAATATTAAGTTATTAAAAAAAACAGAATCGACCGAAACATTACTACGGAGACAGTTCTGCCTCGCTTAGCATTGTTGTGTTCCAAATGCTAGAGCTAAGGTCAGTTACTCTTTGTTTGATTTCGGATTCCAGTAATGTGCGTAAATATCTTGTGTCTGTGTTTATTTTTATTTAATGCTACTAACATCTATTACTAATAAAATGAGTCTATGTAACTTGATTTTAAATCAAGGAATGAATGAAAAATAAAATACATTAGCTTTTACAACATAACACGTATAAAATGCAAACTTTTAATGGCTTTAATATTCTCACTCAACCTTGGTATTATAAACATGGTCCTTCGAGCCGGATTTTTCGGCAGTTGATGATGGCAAGAATGGATATCAAAATTGAGGAAAATAATGTCGCAACAACTTTAAAGAACTTTTTGTCACTTGAAAATCACAGATACTTACTGTTATATTATTAGTGTCTAAATCGACACACGTCACGTCTGGTGGTGGCTCGTAGAGATCAAAAAATCTCGAGTCAACACCTATTAGATAGGGCAACGGCGCGTGCAACACTTCTGCTAAGCCTGAAATCATTTGGTTTATAAGTAACTATGTTTACTGATTTACGATTATGTATTTCTGGGATCACATATTTACATTTTTAATATTACACTACTTATAGATTGACTCAATACATTGTTATCTAGATAAAATTGCACACTTACTTAGATATTGTGATTTAAAAATAAGGAATACGGGCTTATTTCTTACCTAATGGACATAAAGGTATATAAGGGCACTGCCATTTGAACGGGAACAGTAAACTTGAAACTGCTTCTGAGACAGCTGTCAAAGTATCGGGCCTGTAAGAAAATTAATCATTATATGCAGTACCAATTGATTTTTATAATTAAAAATGTTTCAAATCCTAAAATTATGTGCATATCTCTCTCTTTTTCTTTCAAAATAATCTCAATAATAAAGCGTAAATCTAGGTTAGCGCAATTTAAAGTATTTTTTGAATAATCAAGAACTATTTTATATGCAATTTTAACCAAAAATTTCGTCACTAATCAGAATATCAGCCTGTGTGATCGAAGATTCTGCACAGGTTCCGGGAACAGGGCGACAGTATGAATCAATATGTTAAAAAAGCTAGTAGATCTTTTAGTATCCATTCATATACTTATACAAGCGCTGCTAGGTGAAATCACATGACACACAAGTTAACCCTTACCGGAGCGAGTGTATGAGTATTTTCTGCTCCGTGAGCGCCAGCGCCAGTTTTAACTAACAGTTGTTTGGGCCCTATGTTGAGTAGTAGCTACCTGAACCCATCACCACAGCACACAAAAGGCTGATTCCATCACTCATACACGCCCGCTGTGACTTTGTGCGTTAGCAGGTGAGATCACGTGACACAAAAAGCAGGTGAGATCACGTGACTTACAATTGTAAACCCTTACCTGAGCGAGTGTATAAGTATCTTCTGCTCGGTAATAGCCAGAGCCAGTATTAGCAAACAGTTATCGGGCCCTAAGTTGAGTAGTAGCTGCCTGAACCCGGCGCCGCTGCGCACCAAAGGCTGGTCGTCACGCCTAGTCACTATCACTCGGTCTTGGGCGTTGGTCGGTGAGAGCTGGGGGAAATAATCAGCATCATACATACACACACGCCTGCAGATCAACCTACACAAAACTGTCAAATTTCTCCAATCGATATTGTTTCTTATACCCCTTGTAACAAAGTTGACTTCTTGGCAGGAAAGTGAAGCGTCATGTCTGCAGTTTTGTTTTATTTTCTATAATTTGTGTTTTGTCAAATATTGATGTGAATAATGGTGGACTATTAATTACTGTTAAGTGTTCGTGAACGTGCATGTGTTGACAAATAGAACAAAACAGTGCAACATCACTTTTTAAAGTCTCTCAAGAAGTCTGTGTAAGATCTCAATTAAGTCCCACAGCTTTACGTCACACGTCTTAAGGGGTTTGGGGCAATACCATTTACCATTAAACGTTAATTATCAATTATTATCATCTTACTTTACGCAAAGAAAATATTCACAATAATATCTTACTTAACATTGGCTAAATGTGCTGACCGCGCGAAGCCATTAGTTAAGAGAAAAAAAAAACAAAGTTCAAAATGCATAAAGGAATGTGACATTTTGTGGTAGGTGGAAGTGCTAAAAGGGTTAGTCAGAGACTAAGCAATGAGGAGCGCAGAAGCAGTCCAATGACATAGTCTACGTTTCAACGCATTACAAACTTCGATCAACAATACCAACTAGATAACGCGTCACGTACAAAATCAAAGCTAAATTCTGTCCAGGTGAATAAATACTTTTTCAAAGCAATAAATTACTCCTGTCACTTAAAAAAGAAAAGACGTCAATAACATTTAGTGGTGAAATCAACCTTAAGGGGCAACAAATAAAGTACTTTTTTCTGTTATTCCTTGCAGGAAAATAAGAGCTCATTTCTCAAGTGCGCTCTTATTTACCGATATACATTTTTAGCGCCGACCTGACATCTAGTTGAATTCTTGATCGAAGATTACAACTGCATATTGGCTCAAAGTGATAGGTCGTGAGCCAATCGCCGCTCTATGCTGTTGGATGTATGTGCAATCTTTGACAACCTCCTTGGTAGAGTGGTTTGTACACCGGTTTTCATGGTGTCGCCATCTCTGAGGTCCCGAGTTCGATCCCCGGTCGAGTCAATTTGGCAATTATTATTTTTTAAAAATTGTCTCGGGTCTGGGTGTTTTTTATGGTCTGTATTTAAGTATTTTAAGTATGTTTATCCGTTGTCTAGTAACCATTTAATGAGTTTCATAACGAAGCTTCTCTTGGGCTAGATAGTTGGTGAAGTATTTATTTATTTATCTTTAATACGTTAGTCGCCCATTACGACACCCAAGGAAAGAGAGGGCTTGGTAGTATTTTTTTTTATAATAGATGGGCTTGCTCTTGGCCACATTCTTATCCTTAGGATTAAGAAGAGGCAGACGATGGAGCAAACGAGATGGATTCTTTTAGTGGCCGCTACACACCCGGTTCAAACAATAACAATATTTAAACTTTGACTAACAACAAATACATAAAACAATTAGTGTAATGAATGAGTCACACCTGCAATAGTATCCTTGGTTCAGGAAACGGAACTTCTTCTAATAAATGTGTTATGTACCGCTCCACTGGAATTGTTAATGGCTGTTTACTCCATGACATTTCCTGTAATAGACAATTTTAAGGCATTAACTTTACATCAGTTACACTGGTGCTTGTCGCTTAAAGTCACTAAAGTCCTAATTATCATTTGATGTCTTTATTTTTGCACAGCCTAGTTTACCAGAACATGAATGCACCATGAAATGTAAAATCAACATTACCGCGACGTGATTAGAGCACGTTTTTAAAAAAAAATGTCATAATTTTGGTGTTCGGAAAAAAAAAACTTAAAAATCGCATAGAAACTTAAATTACAGAGGGTTTACACATTTCGGTTTCCCATACAATTTTCCAAGTCGAAATTTTTAAAGACCAATAAGCCAATTTTAATGAAACTTTGCATGCTAAAGTGAAATACAGGGATCTAAATACATTTGAAAACATTTTTTTAAATGGTTTATTTAACTGAGTTATTGCGATTTCAAACTTTCTATAGTGGACGTTAAATCGCAATAACTCAGCTAAAGAAACCTTTTTTAAAAATGTTTTCAACAAACTATTTAGATCTCTATATTTTACTTCTGTATGCCGAGTTTCATCATAATTGATTTACTGGTTTTTAAAAATTTCAACACGGAAATTTGTATGGAAAACCGAAATGCATAAACCCTCTTAAAAATGGAGTTTTTTTAGAGCAATCAGTATGCTTCGCTTCGCTTCGTCTCGCTATCAGTATGTACTCAGCAGCAAGCACAACACAAACCATCACTATGCACAACCGAGAAACTTTTCGGCGGTATCCGCTTGCACGCGATCTATCTACGCGCACGCTACTGTACGGTCGGGGTCACCGTCGCTTTACCACTTTGCAGCGATTTTCGTATGAAGCGCACCGACCGCCCGGGTGCGTGCCCTTACCAAATAGACGACGCGGTGTGCAAGGGATTTTGACCTTTAGACTGGTAAAGCGACGGAGTCCGCCATTGTAAGTACGCGCGGTCGGAATTGGCTATTTGACAGTTGTAACAATAAAATATGTCGGATATGGTAGTTTTATAATTTAAAAAATAATTATGTACTTACTAAGTAGTTTTTTTATTAACACGTTGGCTGCGGGAACTGATTTGTAGCACCTAGGATCTAGTGCTTTACGTATCGTTTTAGACTTGTAACAAATTTTCCCCTGATGCGGTACGAGACAATAATGACTTGTATTTAGATTTCCGAAAATCCCCTTATATCTAATTATTTCTTGCACGAATTAAATTTTTATCAATTGAAATAGCAAATTCATTAATCTATTAACCTACATTTATTATCGCCACTAAATATTCTGTTTACTTTATGAATTATTGTATATCAAGTTAACTGAACGAAATTGACTTGTGTCGCACCCTAGGTATAGAACTTAGCTAATTATATCGATAACTTCATAGTGCGGAGAAAATAAAAAAGTAATGAATATCGATAATTATATTATTTTTTATATTTGAAAAAACAAAATTACAGATTCTGGTGAGACTTATTAAAACATTCTAAGCTTAGTTATTTCACATTCGAGGCAGTGAGTGTTAACTTTCTTAACTTTTTTGTCCGCTTCTCGACTAGTCATCGTTTTCCGTAACTCTTTGTAGCACAGGTTACACGTTTTTTTTTTCAGGGCTTTCTAAGATGTATGTACTTTCTTTTTGAAGCGCTTTTTCTAATATTACCCGCGATCTTCTTGCACATATTCAGCTAGTGCAGCATCGATCACTGCACTAACTGATACTAACATGATTCCGTGGTGCGATACAAGACACTTTCGACTTGTACCGCACTGAGTAGCAATTTTTTTCATCTAGTGCGAGCAAGTCATATTTGTCTTGTATATTTTTGACGGTATATTCGGTTAGCATATAAAATTACAAACATAAACAAATATTTGTCTCATTCCCACTTACTGGGTTTTAATATGAAATGACCGCCGCACTAGAAAAAGACAGCCTATTTTCTAGCGCCGCACTGCCGGTATGTTTAATACAAGTCAAAATCAGCTAGTAACGCACTGAACGTGTTAAGATAATTTGTAAATATTTTTTTTTCTGTGGATTACAAGACACGAAACACGGGCGGCCATGATTGGGCTTCATGTAACGTTACATTTCACAAAATAAACAAAAACTATCTGTCAGGTTTCAAGATATTTGTTTGTTTATTGAAGTGTGACGTCACAGGGCAAAATGTCACGTGATCAACCAATTTAGCGCGAAATTTGAAATTAATGAAGAAAAATATGTTTTTTTCTATTAAATAAAGCTTTTTCGAGAAAAAAATATTGAACGAGGTATTAAGAGGGTTTACGCATTTCGGTTTCCCATACAAACTTCCAAGTCGAAATTTTTAATAATCAATTAGCCAATTTTGATGAAACTTTGCATGCTGAAGTAAAACACAGGGATCTAAAAAATAAAAATTTGTTGAAACATTTAAAAAAAATGTTTATTTAACTGAGTTATTGCGTTTTTTAACTTTCTATAGTGGACTTTAAATCGCAATAACTCAGCTAAAAAACGTTTTCAAAAATGTATTCAAACTATTTAGATCCCTGTGTTTTAATTTAGCATGCCAACTTTCATCAAAATTGGCTTATTGGTTTTTAAAAATTTCGACTTGGAAGTTTGAATGGAAAACCGAAATGCGTAAGCCCTCTTAAATAAGCGTTTGTAATTTTTATAATACTTTCCGAGAACTGTCAAGTAGCCAATTAAGCGCAAGCGACCGGGAAGTTCTTATTGTACAGCACTCACCAGTATATACAGCAGCCACCGTTCAAAAGTGTCGCTGAAGGGCCACCGCGACAGCAGGCACACGCACTTGCTTATATGCACCGAGTGAGTGTTCTGGGATACGCCCGCCCTCCACCCGAGTTGCTCCATTTGGTACTCAGACAGCTCCGTGTATGGGAAGCTCTCGTAGAAGGTCACCGCTGATCCGTAAACCTTATAAATTAAAATGGTAATTTTTAATGCAAAAAAAGTGTGTTAACATAATATAAATTGAACTTAAAACATAGTCACCCTTTTCGGATGAAGCAATTTGGTAGAGCTCCCTATTCATTATTATAATAAAACTAATAACTCATAATACTTCCGGAACGAACAGCCAGGAGGGTAATTGTCTAATTTTAACATCAATCGCAATACCTTTCTACGCAATATTGCTATGCTAGTTTGCTTATTTAAAACTATAATCAAACTAGCGAAGCAATGTAGGTACATAAAAAATTATAAAATAATGTAAATATAAAATGTTTTGTTTGACATAAATAAATGATGTGGTGATGGGATTATGCGCAATCCATTTATACATTTCTGTACAATAATATGAGAAAAGATTGTGGTTCACCGTGGAGTACTGAAATTTTAACTCTAACAATACACATAAAAACATTATCTAAGTACCTAAAAAATTATCATCAGTATCACAGATGCATTTGATTCACATTAAAAAGAATAAACAAAATGACAAAGACGTTCAATATATTAAGTAACAGCATGTGGCACAAGCGTTTAAAGTTTTCGTAAAAATTAAGGTATAGTTCCGTCTATGTTTCACCGAAAAACGTTGCGTATTCATTAGTACGTCTGTTTAAGTACCGTTAAACTAGAACACAAAATATAGAAATATTAAAACTTTGGAAACTAGCTGATAACTATTAAATTAAAACATCGAAACTCATTTTCAAAACATAACACACAACACACAAAAGAGCCTTTATTGACTTATGAGAAAAAAATAGTTTTCTCATAAGTCAATAAAGGCTCTTTTCTTTAGAGCTTAAAACTGGAAGGAAATGGGGAAGACTTTTGGCCAGCAGTGAGACATATATGCAAGTAAAGAAAAATGAAGTTTACCTTATCTGTGGCATCGGCAACTGTCAACACGAAGGTAGAGAAAACGGGCTTAGGAGTCGCGGCGATTTTCGGCCACAGCTCCATCGTCGCACCCATTGGTAAACAAAACAAGGGAACTGAAGTAGGAAACGCCATACACCGACGATCCGTGGGGGGATACCTGCGTGTGATATTTATATTTAATATCTTTATACTGTTCGACGAAAGTTAGATCAATCGATTAGCGTATCCCTAATGTCAACATACCCCAGTTGACAAGGGCGGATTCCATCACAGTACATACTTAGAAGCAAATCAAATTAACAGTGTTGTTAAAATATATGAATAATATACTAATAAAGTGCTGGACATATTTAGCAGGAAACTTAAAGGAAAACTGTCTTTATTACATTTCATTTTTCTATTGTTTTGACACTTTCAGTCAGGTCGGCGCTAAAAATGTGTCTCGGTAAATAAAAGCGCACTTGAGAAGTGAGCTCTTATTTCTCGCAAGACAATAACAGGAAAAAGTACTTTATTTGTTGCCCTTTAAGGTTGATTTCACCAGTAAATGTTATTGACGTCTTTTCATTTTTAAGTGACAGTAGTAATTTATTGGTATATAAAAGTATTTATTCACGTGGACAGAATTAAGCTTTGATTTTGTACGTGACGCGTTATCTAGTTGGTATTGTTGATCGAAGCTTCCTATACTTATGTACTTGAACTTGTAGAAATTAATTTAGAAATAAACATAAAATAAATATGATACTTCTAGTTTATTTTTAATAGTTATTGTTGATTTTTTGCCCGTCCGCCCCTTGCACCCCGCCCCTCCCAGAAAAAAATCCTGGATCCGTCCTTGCCAGTTGAGCTATCGCGCTTTTGGTTGTAAAATAATCTATTGTAATTATAATAAACTAGCGGCCGCTCGCGGTTTCACCCGCGTGATTCCTGTTCCCGTGGGAATATCGGGATAAAAAGTATCCTACGTGTTAATCCAGGTTATAAACCATCTGTATGCCGAATTTCATCTAAATCCATTAATTAGTTTTTACGTGAAAGAGTAACAAACATCCATCCATACTTACAAACTTTCGCGTTTATAATATTAGTAGGAAGTAGGATGGTTATTGTGCAGAAATGAGTTTATTCCTATTAATACATATTACACACCACGTTTTACAAAATAACAACTGCACACGTGCTCAGCGTGAAAGGTCTAAGCTGTTGTATGTATGTGCAGTCTTTGGTCCGTTATTCGCCTTTTACGACACCGGCGTGTGTTAGACATATTTATTATCTGTGAAGCTAGAACGGAGATTTATCGAACTTGTGCCGTAAACCTCTTTAGCGTTAAAGATAAAATATCAGTGTCACTTTTTTTTAATTCTAGCACTTGAGATTTCCACGCAAATGACTTTAGCGGACTTATAACAAGCCACACCCTCCAACCAAACCGAGTAATTATGTTGTTATTTTTGTAAAATATGTAATTATGTTTCATCAAGTACGTATCACTTACCTGAATAGAACTTCAGGTTTATACGATATTTGAGGCGGACGGTTCATTGACTTCTTATAACATAGGAAAACATCGCTGCCCATTAAACCTGCAATTTAAAAGAAATTACCGTAGTACAGATAAGGCATCTGTTATTACCTTGAAACTATTTACATGGATAACATTTTTGAGATTAGTTAATGCGTCTGAAAATATACACTTGTGTCTAAAATTAAGCTCACCTTTTAATACTAATAAAAACAAAAGACGCAAGCGTTGCGTAATCCTGATGAGCATAACAACATGATAAGACGACCTTCGAGTTATAGCGTTCAAAGTTTAACATGCAGTTCAATGATCAATTTTATCAGAAGATTTGCAAAAAAAAACTTTTCGGTAATATTAACAAACACTTTTGAGCGTCTTGACTTTTGAACATTACATCTTATTTTGTTGCCACTTAGGTTGATTTTTAAACAAATCATCATCACCCTGTTACATTGCGCAGTGTGGCCATGTGGTATACTTACAATATTGTAAAAATTACATTATAATTTTGGTTAATAAGACGAAGAAAAAAATTATGCTACCTAAGTTTCTTGCCAGCTTTTCTTGGTTGAACGCTTTGATAAACTCCGAACTGGTGGTAGATTCAGTACAGTGATTCAATTGTTTGGAGCCTAGAATTGAGCTTATTGCAAAAAGACTGTCGACCATAACAGGACCCAAAGTCGTTAACAGTTACACGCAACATAAAAGTTATATAAGATACTTACTCAATTATTTAAAAAGACTAACCTTTATTCAAGTTCTTGGGTATCATGCAGAACGCATGCGGTGGGGACTCCCCTTTGCTGGCTACTATGACGCAAACGTCTACCACCACCAACGCGTTGCATGGCGCCGTAGGATGAGCCCTCCGGTACGTTATGAACGTTTTCGCTGTGGAATTGTTGACATTTGCTAGACGATCGCCGACTGACGTGAGGACCATTTCTGCGTCAGCCATGAGCCGCTCCTTGCCTTCATACATGACACCTGTTGGGGGAAGTTGTATGT
This sequence comes from Scoparia ambigualis, assembly GCA_963921215.1. Lineage (NCBI taxonomy): Eukaryota > Metazoa > Arthropoda > Insecta > Lepidoptera > Crambidae > Scoparia > Scoparia ambigualis. The sequence continues at coordinate 12,546,120 of OY992521.1, read as the reverse complement.
TGTTATTGAGAAGTGGAAGGAAATGAGGGAGAGTTTGCCCAGCAGTAGGACATTAAGGGTTAGTTTATAAATCAAGTTTTTTTATACCTACTATCAAAAGTTTTGTCATCTTCTCATAGTCGTAGTTTTAAATTTTTTTATGGTCCATTTTTTTATAAAACCTTTAAAGGGTTTGGAAATAAAAATAACAATGATATCTGAGAAATAAATCAATCAATTATCATTTTTATAGTGTTCATAAAAGTTTCAAAAAGTATGTTAAGTATATCAGTTATCGATGTATACAATTGATCAGATTTGCAATGTATTGAAAACAAGAAGAGTACATTTGATCAAAAAACTAATCTATAAGTTTCAATATGTAAGCTAAGCATCAAGTCTATCTTAATCAAATTATTTTACAGACTAAGGTCCGGTTGCTCGTACATTACAGTGAAGTAAAAGTTAAAATTTAACTATTGTCAATTTTAACCTCGGTAAAAAATGTTACGTCGGTTAACTTCGCATTCAGTTGCCCAAAAATATTTTACGCCGCGGTTAAATTAGACAAAGGTTAAAAGTGTTGTCAGTACAATTTCATTTACCTTCCCTTAATTTTAGATGGGTAATAGTTTTTTCGACTGCCAACACTGTATGATCTGTCAAGTTGTCATTGTTGTATTGTTGTTAGACTTGTCAGTGGAATTTAATAGTTGTGGTGATTTATTATTTATTTTAAATCTCTTGCGTTTTCATTTTAATTGACTTAGATTTTCGTTAAAACGGAAGCAGAATACCATTTTAAACCTACTTACTACTTGTAAATTCGCCAGAATGGATCTTAAATCAAAGTAAGTGAATGTTATTTTTTAGCAACCGTGGTGTTTGTATATCATGGCATTTGGTGTCTACAATAATTGTAATTAACGCATGTTTTGTTCCAGGGAAAGAGGATCTAACTTTTCGAACAATGAACTTGAACTGATAAAACGATTAATCGATGAAAACAAACATATATTACTGTGTAAGAAAACAGATGTCGTTTCTCAATCACAGAAAGAAAAAACATGGGTTAACATTCATATGGAATTTAACGCAAATAGCTCGAGACACAGAACAATAAAACAATTAAAATATAAATTTGATAATATGAAAAAGTGTGCCCGAAAAGTAAGTAAAGTCATAGTAATTTTTAAGTGTTGATGTTAGGTATTTAAAAATACCTGCTCTACATGCCTATTTGATTTTCATAGATGGGCTATACCGGTAACCATCATAAGCCGGTTAGAGGGGAGTAGGTATTAAACATACACATTAAATTATTTGTAGGAAGCTAGTAAGGAACGTCAAGAAAGACGAAGAACTGGAGGAGGTCAAGTACCAAGCACGTCAAGCAGTGAGCACCCCGACAAAGACTGGATGAGATCTTTGATGGTTTTATCTGCAGATGGTCTAGAATCAACGTATGATGATGACGCTCTGCCTGTGGTATGCACTTCGATCTGTACTTATTGTGTGAAATATAATTTAGTTTCTCAATCTGTCCTTTATATCAAAAGCAAGCAACAGAATTACAATTGTTTTCCCATGAAGTATTTGGAAGGCTGAAATACTATCAGAACTGGACCTTCCTGGTGGTAGATGGAGACTTTGTAAACTCTAAACAGGCTCAATATTGATGAATTAGATACTTTATCATAACTATATAAATTAACCTGATCATTTACTTTTTAGAATGTTGAACTTACTGGTAGTGAAGGAACCCTGGCACCTGTAGCTCATGTGGTAAAGTTGACCTTTTATTTATATTACCTAGTACCTTTGGTACTAGGTATAAAAAGAGGTTCTAATCTTTGTGAATTGCAATGCTCATTTTGTTTTATTTTGTAGAATATTGATGAAATAATAGAATCACATCGTGTAATGACACCATCAGTAAAAACAAATTTGGAGTACATAGAAAACTCTCAGGTAATCCTTATTACTAATAAAGTATAAAATTTGGTTAGAGATATTCATGTAATAGTTTATTTGTGTATGTAATGTAGAAGTATTACACAAAATAATTTGAGTTTTTGTATGACAAGCCACTTTTTTTACAGTACATACATACAAAAGTACAGTACTTAATGTACAGAAAAATAAAACAATCATTATTATTTAAATCTGTGCTTTCCTTTTTTGTGCAATAAAGGAATATTAAAGTTTTTATTGATTTGTTTTAGGATGTGTTGCTGTTGTCTAATGATTTGATTGTCACAAAACCATCACGTACACCTAGCCCATCAAGCCAATTCGAAAAGTGTCATGCAGATGTGCTAACAATAACCCCATCTGGTAAATTAGAAAATGTTGCGAGTGTCAAGGTAATTAATTTATTATGTACGTATAATGGAATATCTCTGTACTTTATATGACTTTACAAAATTATTAATTCTGTTTCAGAAACACATAATAAAAGATACCGGTGCACCTGGGAGTTTATTAAGACGGCCAGTGTCATCACCTTTAAAATGTAAGTAGAGAGATATAGAGAATATTGTCCATTGAAAGTTGTGGTGGGATGATGAACATTAAATTGTTTTTTAGGTCCAAAAAGGAAATTGGGTGCTACTCCAGTCGCAGTGAGAAGATCGATAAAGATGCTGAGTGAAGAGAAACTTCATTGCACAAAAGAAAAAGAAAGAATCCTTGGAGACTCTAATAAACGTGCAGAAGTCGAGCACAATGAAAAAATAAGACATGCGCAAGAACTGCATGACCAATTAATGAGACATAATGAGGAACGCCACCAAAAAGAAATGCTACTATTAGATTTAAAGATTAAAATTCAAGAGGCACAATTTGAAAGATTGGTTTAAAATAATATTTACTTTTGTTTTGCATTCACATTGAAATTATTGAAAATGAAGTATTAGAAAATATAATATATATTATTACTATTTGACTTTGACTTTGAAAGATCGTGGGTTCGAGTCACATCGAAGCTAGTTATGAGATGGCTTGAACTTTTCTAGTACTTCATTTTTATTATTTTCAATAGTAAAGATTGGTTTACGTTTTTTATTTATAATGTAGCGACACATTCACGTCTATACATGCAAGGTTTTAATTTTAATTTTAATTTACCCTAAATATAATTTCGTAATGTTTATTGTTTAGTTTAGTATTTGGTAATTAAAATATTGTTGTACTTTTCAAGCTGAATTTATAATACAAAATAAAAGAGACTGATAAAATAATAAATCTTTTTATATCATATTTTGTTTATATTTGTAATCAAAACACTTTTGTCATATACGATTATCAGCTAATCTGTCAAAATATGTTGATATTAATTCCCCTCTAGTACTATCTTGATAGTTTGTAGCAGTTTCATGAAACATATCCATCTCCTCGTAAACATCTACTAAATCTGGAGGTTGTTCCTCATTCATCTTACGACAGATGTTGTGCAAAACAGCTGTTGCAATTATTATTGCTTGCATATTTTTCAAATTGACTCTCAATTTGGATCCAATTGCAGGAAATCTTCGTTTCCAACAACCAAATGTCCTCTCGACCACATTTCTAGTCCTTATGTGGCTTTCATTATACATACATTCTCCTGCTGTTGTAGGGTTTGCTAATGGCGTCAACAGAAATGACCTCAAGGCATATCCTCTATCTCCTAATAGCCATGTATCACCAAATTCTCCATCTTCCATTCTGCCTTTAATGTTGCTTGAATCAAATATGTGACTATCGTGACTTCCTCCTGGCCATCTTGCAACAATATTTTTGATGTAGCAATTAGCATCAGCAACAACTTGGACATTTAATGAAAATGAGTCCTTTCTATTGCGGTAATACTCTGCATTATTGCCACCAGGTGATTGTATATAGACATGAGTGCAATCTATAGCACCTACAACTTTTGGAAAGCGGCTAATGTTGTAAAAGCTGGTAACAGTGGCTTTCCTCTCATCTTCATTTCTTGGCATATAAATAAAATGTGATCTAAGTTTAGCTAACTCTTTGCTTACAGTGTGAATAGCTTTACATACTGTCGATTTGTGTACTCCTTTTGAATCCCCAACACATCTGAGAAATGATCCAGATGCGTAAAACTGTAGAGTTAACAAGACTTGATCTGCAGATGTAATTGCATTGTTTCTGAAAAAAAGTGAATATCAATCATTAGGTAGTTGTTATTTTATAGGTAAATTTACTATGAAATTAAAATATTATTTCTTATGAAACCATATCAAATTATTATGACGAATTATGAAGATTGGACTTACCTCTTGGTCAAACGTTTGAGACGTGAATCTAATAAATTTACAAGCACTTTAGCCAAATTTCTCGACACTGAAGCGTGCTCTGAAATCTATTTCCTCCCATAAAAAATAATCAGTTCGTGGCCGAAAACGTCTCTGTCTTTGTTGGACTACTTGTTCAAATAAGAAATCATCATCGGAAGAACTATCTTCATTAATTAAATCCAAAACAAAACGCTCTGATCCCATTTTAAAGTCTATTTGCAAAGAAATATGTTCTAAATAACCTAAAAACAGTAAGCGATAACTACAATTCTACTAATGTCAAAATTTAAACCACCCCTACCCTGTCGGTTATTATGACCGCCGTTAAATCTGTAATTTGACTGCTCGTTAAAGTAACCGCTTCTTCAACAACGCTTTTTAAATTTGTCCGCCGGTTAATTTTACTTTAACCATAATTTGACCCTAAAGTTAACGTAACCGAGCTTCGAGCAACCGGCCCTAACTCTGTAAAAAAACCCACTCTTACCGCATAAAAGTAAAGTTTATAATTCTTAAATGCCAAAATTATTGACCAAATACGTTGCGTCAGCACTTTACAAGGAGTGCTTCTTCAATACGAAGGCTTGAAGCATTCGGATTGGTATTAATGTAGCCAAACCCTCAACATCATAAATACAAAAAAATACAAAAATCTACTACAGACAATGGACGCGCCATCTTCACCACTATAATTAATCTACAAACGAAGGCTCATGATGTTGCTACAATGACCTTACTAGACATGAAACGTAACATCTCCTCTGTACTTTAGCGTAGTAAAAAAATTTCGATTCTCAACGTAACGGTAACACAAAATCGGCGGCAGACACACCCACACAGATAGCGATCTTATCACCACGCAGTAAAGGTCATATCAAGCTAAGCTTTATTTGCCTAAAAATATCCGTTACAACGGATTCACTGTGCAATCTATTGGTAACATTTTTATTAGAGTAAGTACTTGTAAGTGAAACTTTCGTTACATCACATGCAGTAGACTTTAATTTGATGTTCTAAACAGCAAATTATAGGTACCTCAAGAGAAAGACTACGATAATGACAAAAATGTATGGACATATTATGAGTATCTTCACAATTTTTGTAGTGCTCGAAAAATAAAATTATTTAATTTATTAAATGTACCAATGAATGAATTTGTAATGCGAAACCAAAAGGCCCTTAAACCATGTCGAGTTTCTTGAGGCCTCTTCTTAAGACTTCTTGGTATACAAGGTCATGCATGGCTTAGATATTAAAGTTCAAAACTTAGCTAAAGTTTATTTTGAAAATGTCCCAATATCTAAGTAGTGATAATTTAATTAACAGATTCCAACGTATTAATTACGCCACTGCTACTCTTAGTACAATAAATCCATAAACAGATACCTTAACCACTAGACCACAGAGGCGGATGTTATTATAGCTATCTGTATCGGTAACTACTAATACATAGTAGAATGAATGTGTCTTTGTTTGTCCCGTACGCGTTCCTATACCATTCATCCGAATGCTATAAAACTTTGATAAGTTGTTATGCGCACGGCCGCGAATGTTTCAGAGTCAGCAAAATCACAAAATCCGTATTCACGCGGACGAAGTCAAAGGCGGATAGCTAGTTGTTTATAATATTACCACCAGTGCTAGTACCATAGGTATCTTACATCAAATTTACAAGCTGTGTGTAATCAAATTATAATCACAGTAACCATTTAATTTCTTAAGGACAGGCGGATAGCTAGTTGTTTATAATATTACCACCAGTGCTAGTACCATAGGTATCTTACATCAAATTTACAAGCTGTGTGTAATCAAATTATAATCACAGTAACCATTTAATTTCTTAAGGACAGGCGGATAGCTAGTTTTTTATAATATTACCACCAGTGCTAGTACCATAGGTATCTTACATCAAATTTACAAGCTGTGTGTAATCAAATTATAATCACAGTAACCATTTAATTTCCTTAAACCTTATTGTTCGACATACATTTGAGGAATTAGATGTTTAGGGCTCCTCTGAAAATCAGCGTTGCAGCTTTAAATATTTTTAAAGCTGCAACATCATGCTGAGAGGGTTCCTTTTCGTTGTAGTATAATCTATTAGTATTAAGTTTAGAAATTAAGCCTATTTGTATAACTACATCGAATAAATGTCTTGAGTTTGAGATGTAACGTATACTGAATTGAGCGGTTACAAACAAGTTAAAATACCGAAGTTCCTAAGATGCCTTCTTGTTGTCCACTTGAGACGTAAACCTTTGTCTGACTTTGCCCGAAAAAAATATATTCAATGGTACCAACCAAACCAAAGCTTGTGAACTCCACCCGAGCGTAAAGCGGTTGATAAAAAGATAACTAAAAGTGCATGCCCCCTAGCCGACTGCGTATTATCAGGTTTATCAACTGGCCCGAGTTTGTTCATATTACGATAGGGGCCATAGTATTAAGGCTGGGATTCTCGAAATTCCCGAAAATAGGGTATTTTAAATTATGGATTACTCGCAAATCACAAGTAGGTACTCAAAATTTGGAAAAATATATGTTATTCTACAGTCTTTTGTCTAGTCTTTCCGGCCATTGAACGCATTATTAGTGATACTTTACTGCTTTAAATAAAATTTTAAACATCCGTCTAATCGTAATTCAAATATCGTATTACTTGCATTATACTTGGTTTTAGTTAATAATGAAAAATATACGAAAATAATTGTCTTAGATAGGTGAAGCATTCCGGCCGTTAAAAGTTAAAAAATTTAAAAAGAACTCTTGATTTTCAAAATTACCTACCTATTTTGCTAAATTGACGGTCGCGAATCGCGATGTGCAATCAATCAGTCCCCTACTAGTTTCTGCTAAGTTGACGGTCGCGAATCGCGATGTGCAATCAATCAGTCCCCTACTAGTTTCTGCGCTCGGGAATCCTAGCCTTAACTGTGGACAACCGCTGAACTGAACTTAAGTTAGATACCTCTTTAGTAAAATTGGTTTTGTAAATATGTATCAAAACACTTGTGTTCGGGTCTATAAATTTGCCACTGTTCGGCTTAGGCCTTCTGCAGGCATATCATCAAGCCACTATTTAGCTTTTACTATAACAAAATTTATTAAAATTGGTAAAATCTAAATAAGTCCCATATTCTCAAACACATCCCGACTTTGAAGTGTGTGTGTTTTTTTTATTAGATGTCTAGAATTCATAAAGCTGCTCGGAAAATTATCTGATGATATATTAATATTTTATATTTTAGCGTTTTCTTAACGCTTAAATTTTCAAAAGGTTAAGGCAGCCGCCCGGAATGCGGATGGTGCGTGGTTCGATTCCCGCCTGAGGTTGTCGTCTATCTGATGATATGTTTTATTTCTATTATCTTCAGGGTCGAAGATTAAAAGATCGTAACCAATATATGTAGTAACCCTAAGCGGATGACACGTCCATTCATAACTTGATCCTTCAATATTTGTATAAAACCGCACTATCTCCAGTTATGAATCAATGTAGGTAGTATGCCATAAACTGGTAAGTACAAGCGTTATCGTAGGTAACTGCTTTAGTTAGAGATAGAGTTTATCTTTTCTGGGATATAGTCACTCACCGAAATTCTTTTAAATTTAAATTTAAATGAATGTACTTAATTCTATGACTGTGGCGTGGCGGAACGGCAAAGCACGCCTAACCAAATACTTACAAAGCCATACGATATTATTTTCTTTTCATTTTCACACATCTAACCAAATACTTCCAAAGCCTTTCGATATATTTTTTTTCATTTTCACCATAGTCCAATGACAAAATCAGGCCACTGAGATACGATGGTGGACGATTCAAGACAGCAAAATCGATGTCCCATGCCATGTTTATCCAATTACCACACTTAGGTATTCAACATCAATAACTTTTCATATTTACATACAGACCGTCTTTGCCCACATTAGTTTTAATATGCTTATTTTATGTTTTCTGTATTTTTGTGTGTGCAATAAAGCGTTTTATCTATCTATCTATTTATAATCACGACTATTATCCCCGAAGGGTTAGTCAGAGGCTAGGCCACAAGGACAGCAAAGGCAGTCCTCTACCATAGTCCACTTTTCAATAAAAAGCGACTGCACATGTGCTCAGCGTGACAGGCGGTGAGCCCATCGCCGCTCTTTGCTGTTCGATGTATGTGCAGTCTTTAGTCCGTTAGTCGCCTTTAACGACACCCAAGGGAAGAGACAGGGTGGTAGAATTCTTTCACCGCTGCGCAACACGGTTAATTTAGTGTTTCATATTTAGTGTTTTATTTTTGGTAGCCGTGTGTTATATAGCGGCTTTTGAGAGAATACTACCAAGTCCTCTCTTCCCTTGGTTGTTTCAGGAGGGTTTACGCATTTCGGTTTCCCATAACATTTAAGTCGAAATTTTTAAAAACCAATAAGCTCATTTTGATGAAACTTTGCATGCTAAAGTAAAACACAGGGAAATAGTTTGTTAAAAACACTTAAAGTTTATTTAACTGAGTTATTGCGATTTTAAACTTTCTATAGTGCACTTTAAATAGTAATAACTCAGCTAAATAAACGTTTTTTAAAAATGTTTTAAACAAACTATTTAAAGATCCCTGTATTTTACTGTAGCATGCAAAGTTAAATCAAAATTGGCTCATTGGTTTTTGAAATGAAATACTTTTTTACGGATTAACTAGCGTTTAATTTACTAACCTGTGACCACGGACCCTGTAAAGGGTTCGAAACGTCAGGATAATATAAAAAAAACTATGTAAATAGTCAATTAAAAGCGAGTTAATCCGTAAAAAAGTGTTTCATTTCAATGTGTAGTGCTCGCTTAAACCTCAGAAAACAATAATTGGTTTTTAAAAATTTCAACTTTTAAGTTTGTATGGGAAACCAAAATGCGTAAACCCTCTTAAAAGGCGACTTACGGACTAAAGAATGCACATACATCCAACAGCATAGAACGGCGATGGGCTCACCACCTACCACGCTGAGCACATGTGCAATTGTAATTTGGTGAAACGTGGACTATGGCAGTGGACTACTTCTGAGGTCCCAATTGCCTAGTCTCCGACTAACCCTTTGGGGATAATTGTCGCGAATCTATTTTATGTATGTATTCTTTATGCGTTTGCGACCGATAAACCACGTTTGAGACAAAATATTTTCTTCACACAGGCTTCTACAAGAAGCCATATTGCAGAGAAAACCTTGTCTACATAGCACCGGAGACGTCGCGGCGCCGACCGCAAAGACATAAGCAAGCTCCGGTTGTAATAATATTTTATGCTCAGAACGCTGAGTGTAAGTTGAAAATGTGCAAACGTTACTATCACGTTTGAGTTAAGAGTTTTTATTCTCGATCTTATTTACTTAACATTAAGATCTATCGGTCAAAACTTAACTCAAACGCGATAGTAACGTTTGCACATTTAGGCTGGTTTCACAGTCACGCGTTTGACCAGCCGTGCGATTCTCTAAGCTAAAGCCTTGATAGCTGCGGCTGCCGCAGCGCTGAGAAATGACTCTGTCTCTTTCATATTCATAGAATTGGAAAGAGACAGCAGATCACAGCCATGCGCGCAGCGTCTATGTGTCGCTTAGAGAATCGCATAGCAGCGCCGGCCACACGCGCGCGCTTACAATTACACCAGATTGTAGGTTGCGTTTCATAGTGCGCGTGTGGCCGGCGCTGGTCAAACGCGTGACTGTGAAACCAGCCTTACAAACTTACACTTAGCGTTCTGTACTGCAAAGTGTCTAGTGTTAGTTTTATTCTCAATGCGATCACGTTAATTGCCGTGGGATCGCAAAAACTGTCATAAGTCTCTTAATGAACTTCAAAGCAAAATCAATCATATTGATATTAAAAATTAGAACAAATTCTGCTTTAGACCTAGTAATTTGATCAGAACGCTGAGTGTAAGTTAAAAATGTGCAAACGTTACTATCGTGTTTGAGTTAAGAGTTTTGATTCTCGATCTTATTTACTTAGCATTAAGATCTATCTGTCAAAACTTAACTCAAACGCGATGGTAACGTTTGCACATTTACAAACTTACACTCGGCGTTCAGAGCTATGTTTTTATTCTGCGAAATGTACAAAACCATCACACGCTTGGTTGAAAAATGAACGGTGTGACCTGCGGACACAGTTATCTGTGCCTGCGGAATATCAATACAAATATTTTCATGTAAGAATTATTATTGTTTCATGCTTAAAATTGAGAAAGTTGTCGAAAAAAAAATGTTTTTAGGAGTCATTAGAATTATGTATTGTTTGTTATTGTTTAAAAAATGTTTCACATTTCAACAAGGCCACGACCTTGTGCAATGATCAGGCTAACTTACGTAAGTTCTTTTAATGTATTTAACTAATTCAGCGCGTAGTAAAAGTAACTTAAAAATACGTAAACTTCTCAATATCGTGCACGAAATTTCGCTGTGTCGTTAGACGAGCATACGCCGCCCACCTGATTTTAAACCACTGCATGTACGCTTACGACCCTATAATTTCAGTTCTTATTCTTGTTATTTCGCTAGACCAGCCCTTTTAAATCGAAACGCAGCTATGCACAACCAAAAAGTTTGGAGGAAGAAATAGGTTTCACAGAAACTTACAGGATCATCTAGTCTGATTCCGGGCAAAATGTTACACTAATTATAGTGTGTACGCTAAGTAGTCGACGTTGTTCATATTTCGGTATCTGGGTCTCGGAACAAGTACGGGTTTTCATAATGCTCCTCTTCATCATATCATAAGGCTTTCTAAACACAACGTGACGCTTACAAATGCAGTTACCGCTACAGCAACACATTCCAAGAATAAACACAAATATACTTTACCAATATCAACAAGCGGTGGTCGATCCCTCCCCCTGCGTATGCAGAGGAAGCACTCTGGCGACCGCATGGAGCCATGATTCAGGTCTGCTGGCAGGCCGGTCGGTGTCAGCTTCAGGAGTTCGTAGCCATTGGGAACCGTCTCGCCCAAGCCCGGGAATATTACACCTGGAACAAGAGGGGTCTTATCTTATCTTATCTTAGTGGAGCCTGCAGAGGTCTACCTCTCGCAGCAGAACGTCGACCCATTGGGATCTTTTGAACAAAACTAGAGGGATCATAATGTTATTGTTTATATATATAATTATAATAGAGCAGGTTTCGAACCCGCACCCTTCTGGCAATCCGGACCAGGTGCTCTTTCCTGTTGAGCTACCGTGGAACTTATCCAGCCCGCCGAAAGTAATCAACACCATCTTTATTTTTTACTTTGTAAGCCAAAGGCGCCCATTCAATGTCAACAAACTACGTTATCAACAACCTCTTTTAATATTTTTACAAACAGTTAAGAAATGGACAAGCTATGTTATAATATAAAGTTATTGTGTGTATAATTTTAACGAAAATTTTGTTGCGATCAAATTACAAATTAAAAAAGACAAGTGTCAAAAACGGTAGCTCAACTGGAAAGAGCACCTGGCCACAGAATAAATAATAGTACTACGTACAGAAGTTGCACTGCTTTGATGTTGAAGAAAGCCGCCGTTCTAATAACCTACAATATTAGATAGGCACCGTGTGCATTTAAAATAGCACCTTATCGCTCTACGCGGAGAGTAGTTAATACTTTGTGGTGCGTTTTGTACCGAACGTACTCGTACCTACGCCGTCGACTCGTATGTTAGGGATGACAGCAAATAGACTAAATAAACATACCTACGCAAACACAACCATAGTTAATAATTTATTCTGTGATTGCACACCTAAGTAAAATGTAGTTCTGTAAGTTACTTACTTACCTATTTACCTATTTAACAAACAAGCACTCAAAGTCCTAGAAATGTGGTTTCGGTTTTGTTTTCGTTATATCGTACGAGTTGAAGATATAACGAAAACAAAACGGAAACCACATTTTATTACTTTATATATATTCTATTACCTACATCATGATAAGTACTGGCGATTTTAATTACGTACGTACTTACGAACTCATTGTAAATATAAGTTACGCAGGTAGGTTAGGTACGTACGTACCTACTTTCTACATCAATTCACAACAGTCACAGACTCACGATTGCACGGCGAAATAATTTACATAAATAAGTAATCACCTACCTACCTACCTTTACTTTCGTATTACCTATTTGTTCTGTAAACAAACTAAGTGTAAAATAAATTAAGTATAATCTTACCTTCCAGAATCTTTCGGTAACGCAAAAAATAACTTCGAATCTTTCTGTTTATTTCGACAGCCTTCCACACAACAATTATTATTGTTGCGTTTCACCATTATTACGAAGCTTGTTGTAGATTTACTGATTGGAGAGGTAGGTACCTTGTTATTTTTAAACTAATCGAAATTGCGATCCGAGACCACTTTAAACTAGGCCTGTGCGTGTGCTGGGGCCCTGACTGATTTACAACGCCGCGTTGTCGCGCGCTGTAGGTGCATTTCGCGGTAGGTATGACGGAGTGCAAGATGCCTGACCTGGGGAAGTTGTACTGTACGTAAACGATAAAGGCAGTACAAGGCGGTAAGGTTCGTGCATTAAATCGCAAGCGCAATTAGCTTAGCCCTAAGTCATTATCACAGAATACTGCTAACAAAGCACGGCAGCTTAGGCATGTCATCATCATGACATGTCCTGTATGATCTGATGAGCTTTGGTAGAGTGGTGGCCAAAATCTGGCCAAAGAAATCGGGGACGTCCAAAGACACGCTGGGTTGATGACGTCAGGATCGCTGGCAGCACCGGGATAAGATCGGCACGGAACGGAGGGGACTGGCACATGTTCATGGAGGCCTTTACCCAGCAGTCGGTAGTTGCGGGCTGATGATGATGACGATGGTAGATCTAGAGCTAAGCTTCCTCCTGTTTTAGTTTAACGCTACTTTTAGGGACACTCATACCACCATCCCCCTTCTTCCATCGGACATCCAGACGCACTTCGGGCTACCACCCATTCTTGGTAGATATTCCTAAATGTCGCACAAAGCGCTACTCAACATCTTTTATACTGCGCACAGCAAAGGAGTGGAACTCCCTCCCTGCGTCTGTTTCCCAGTACTTATAACCCGTCCATCTTCAAAGTAAGAGTGAATAGGCACCTTCTGGGTTAGCTCGCTCCATCGTGGATCCTGTCTTAGCCCCTGGGCTTGATAGGGATCAAGAGCAAACCCATTCATAGTAAAAAAAACACTGTATATTTCAGCACAGAATAGTAGTACCTACCTATTACTAACCACTTTTGTTGTGGGTAATACTATTAGCGGGATGTGCATCATCATCATCAGCCTATAAACGTCCCCACTGCTGGGCACAGGCCTCCACACGTGGACTATAAGCACGTGGAGAGATTGGGCTATAACCCACTACGCTGGCCCAATGCGTGTTGGTCGGTTTTAACGACTGCCACCTTATGACAACAACCGGGACCAACGGCTTAACGTGCCTTCCGAAGCACGGAGGAGCTTGAGATGTTTTTAATTGGTCACCCATCAGGCGACCCGGCATTGCGAAAGTTGCTGTTGCGGTAATACTATTAGAAAATGTTTATTTAGACTACAGTTACAGCTAACACTAGTTCTGAAATATTCATTCATGTGCATAAATGCCATGAGGTTGGTCCAATAAAATCAATGAATGACCAATTCTCCAAGTAGGTCGTCAATGCCATAAAGTAAAGTCCGTCGCCAATATCTACGTATTGGTAACAGTATACAGGTCAATGAACTCAATATAGGGGCACCCTAGAATTTTCTATAACCTCGTCCCAAGAACAGCAGAATAAGTGCCCCTTAACAATACGTTTATGCGGGTTATTAAACTAGTACGCATACTGCATAGAATACATAATTTATAAATCTTAAATAAACACAATAAATTATAATACTTTTTTAAAATTGGGTAATTGGGTCCCACTGCTGGGCACAGGCCTTCCCACATGGACAACAGCACCTCCTTATGTGCCAATCTCCTTGAGATTGGGCCATATATCACCGTTCCCATAATCTTACCCTAACGTTTATGATAAGAGATAGACTGGGCACTCCTAGTCAGGGCACGGAACCGGTACCGAAAATACAGGTATTAAGTATATCGGTAAGTATCGGTATAGTATCTCAAAAATACCGGTATCTATCTGCGACGTTGCCAGTCTGTTTGTCACGAGAATACCGGTATATATCTGCGAGGTTGCCAGTCTCGGTACCTATCTGTCACTTGATATGCAGTGCGAAATGCAGCGCCACTTATTTATCTACTCGGTGTCTCTCGTTCGCACTAATGAATTTGGTTACCTACTTGGTACCGGTATCAGTACCTTTATTATATTTGAATAATACCGGTACTACTAGAATCCTACTTACCGGTACTCATCGGTTAACCTGTATTATGAATACCGGTATCTTATTTAAGTCAAAGTTACCGGTAATTGAAAATACCGGTATTTCAAGTCCTGCTCCTAGTCTACTACTATCACTTCCGGAAACAAACCACGGTCGAGACGAGAGCGAACAAGAGACACATTAATAAAGTCATGTTTATAATACTATACATTTCCGTATCCCCGTTACTATAAATTATGTAACATTATGTAAACAACGTTCAAGTGTGATGTGCACACACTAATTAACAGATCATTTACATCTACCTACGAAAGAATGCGTGCGGCGTCCAGCGTAACGTAACATAGAACAATAGCTCATTATTAGAAGTTTTAAAGTAGCTCGTCTATGCTACATTCATACATCAATGATACCAATAAAATATGAATCACGCTGGGAGGTCAATTGTAGGCCCTTTGTGGCAATAACGCTAACACCCATACCACAGTATAAATATAATACTGTGCCCATACAATCCGAGCATTGTTGATAAAGTTATTGTAAGGATAAGACGTATATACATTATGTACCAATGTACATATGTAAATTGAACATCTGCTACTGTTTATAAGCGCCTATGAATGTCACGCGTCCTTATGATGTTCAATCGCAATTATGCACCTTGTTGTCTCGTCCGAAGATGATGAGGATTACTACTTGTTAGTATCGATTTATCGAATTAATCAATCGAACTACACTTGGTAAGTTTGTTTGATTGTTCAATTGGCAAGGATACTTTGCCATTATGAATATTCTTTGTAAATAACTTTCTACACTCACACTAATTATCTAGCCAAAGTTAAGAACGCACTCAGGTGCGTTGTGGGCACAGACAATACAACCAAATAGACCACGCTTAAACGATCTTTAGTACGAAAACAAAATCGCTAAAAGGTTGCGGGTTGCGGGGAGAGGTCACCTAATTTTCATTGGTTCGTTCAAAGACATGTCAAAATTGACAATGTTAGTGATAGTTCACTAGTGATGGGCAAATCTTCCCTTGATATCGATAACTGAACTTATGGGTGTTACGGAAAAATGAAAAAACATGTTAATTACTATTCATATTTATTGTGGTTAGAAAACAAAATTTCTTTTCAACTAAAACATAGTAATACCACAGAATAACATTACAAGCAGAAACGACACTATCGACACAATTGCAATTCAATATCACCATACGGTGCACGCCAATACGGTCCAAAATAACTTTGCACCTGTACTCATACCTAAGTCTTTCAACAGCCGGGACAATCGAATGTAAATCTTATATCTAAGGCGGTACGAGCGCGAGCAGCTGCATTCACAAAATCCTGCTTGGTAAGCTTGACGTAACCCGGCCGCGTGTTGCTCATATAGGGTTGGTTGAATGCAAATACTGCAAATTTAAAGCGCTTGCGCCACGTACCTACCTATAATAAAAAACATACGCTTTTTCGTGGTTTGTTTGATAATGATCAATAAAATACAATATTATTAAGTAAGTAATACTTAACCATTAAACATTGAAGTAGGTGGTTATGCGTACCTACATATTAATACTCTGTAGTATCTACTTATGTTACTATGTCTTACTATATGCTTATGTAAAGTAAGTACAGGCGGCAATGGATCAACCTACATACCCTACAATCTCGAAATATATTTATGTAGGTAGGTAGGTATTTTAAGCGCTATATAAACAAAATAACAGAACATAAATACTTAGATATTAGTTGACTTGGGCGGTCAGAAGAACTCACGTAGACCAACTAGCGTACAATCCATTTTTCGATCTCGCACACTTACATAAAGACCAGGAGCCGTGATGCCGATTACAAACTAACTAATATTACACTTGACCAACTTGACTAACATATTCTGCCATCATATAGATGATGGGACACGTCTACTGAGGAAATGCCTTCTAAAGTAAGTAAGTACAAAATCGACGGGCATATGCTACTTTTAAATTACGTTTGCATTGCGCGATAATCGACATTCACGCGGACGAAGTCGTCCCCGGGCCACTAGTATCAAATACAAGATTATTTGCTTTTAATATACATACCTATAAAAACCGTACGTATAGATAAAATTTTGGAAATGCCTGAATCCATTAATCCATTGGTAAATGAAAAAAAACTCACCGATGTTGATATTTCATCGTGTAACTTTACCAAGGACTACCGCTATGTTTGGTTTCGTAGAGGGGCATTATTAATGCATAACCGCAGTACCTGTCTACTAAACCTAGTCTAACTTTGAACCGCGTTTTGTGTTAAGGTCGACCGCAATCAGTACCTAATGAATAAACTATTTACGAACTTAAAATCTA
This sequence comes from Scoparia ambigualis, assembly GCA_963921215.1. Taxonomy (NCBI): domain Eukaryota; kingdom Metazoa; phylum Arthropoda; class Insecta; order Lepidoptera; family Crambidae; genus Scoparia; species Scoparia ambigualis. The sequence continues at coordinate 12,529,136 of OY992521.1, read as the reverse complement.
TTCATGCGTGATCGCTGACAAATTAAGTAAATTGACTCAGTAGGTACCTTATATACCTAACCTACAACGATAACTGCATTGAATTTGTCTACTTCTCTCATCAAACTAGTTAAATCATTAGGTATCATATTATTATTAATTGTCTATAAATACTACAAGTACCTACTTGTTTACTTACCTTACAGGATTCTTGGGAAGTCTGTGAAAGGTTAATTCATTATCTTTAAATTTAGTGTTAGTGCATCCGAATGCAGAACAGTAACGCTTTTGTATTACCTGCCTGTGAACTTTCCACTTGCTAAAATAAAAAAATCGGTCGCGTCCTGCGTACTGCGTGCGCCCTGTGAAATGACCACCCGGGAGGAACGAGCGTGTAGGTGAATAAGTCGACCGAATTACGGAGTGTCACCCCCCTGGCATCACGTTACTTTGTAGCCAGTGTGGCAGTGCTAGCATCTGAGCGTAGTTCAGCGAAAGCACTGCCAATGGGTTAGGTGTATAGTATTCAAATAAAACAACCAATATTACATTAATATATATTAATTGTATTGAATTTAAACAAAAAAAACCCTTTACTTACTAAAGAAAGTAATTTGTAATTTTTACCCGGCTAATTATTAGTAGGTACTTAACATAAAAGTGTGAAATAAAAAAATATTGAAAGAAAACAAAAAATCTGAAAATCAAAAATACTAACTGAAAAGCAAAAAAACAAGCTTATGGCGACTACAAGAGACAAGACATGAAACTTAGTGCTGCCACCAATTATTATTGTTTGTGGTTGGGCTAATGTTTTTGGCCTCAAAATTTCCTATTGTATTTTAGCGATGGTACTGTCACGCTCAGCAGCCCCCAAAATGTTGTAATTTAGTCCATGTAACTTAGGCTACATTTATTTTTTTCTATCATAGCGAAAAGTTTCATAACGTTAGCTTTCTCAGTTGCGATATAAATTAGAAAAATGAAAGTATATATCTCCATACACAAAGTAATTTCATAGAAAATACCTATTATTATATAAGGCGCATCAGTAAACGTGTGATGAATTTATATTTATTATTATACAAGCTTTTATTTAAATTAAGTAATTACTATTCCTGAAATAAAATACATGATAAATCCAAACTGGGCTCAATAGTTCGTATGTATGTATACACTATATTGTACAACAAAATTATAAAAAATTGACAATTTATGAATGTTTAGGTATTGGTAGTTCTTATCAAGGTCAATAGATTATCAAAATACCTAAACTATAATAATAATTAATAATATATAAATATTCAAAATGTACTTCAATATAAAACTGAACACTGTTGAACCCTTTTAAAGAAAAATTAAAACACTCAAGAAAACAGTTTCTTATTTTCAAATATGTTTATTAAAATAAATATGAAAAAGTAGAGGCATGTACCTATTTATCACCTTGTAAAACAAATTTTATCGAAAACTTATTGTTTATGTCTATATTGCGTCTCGTCACTAGTTACACGTGCCATTATGTCAGAGCGCGATAGCGTTATGTGAATTCAACTACGAAAGAAAGGGATGTGAAAAAAGACATCAACGCGAGCTATTCTACACTCGGCGTCAAAAAAATCGCACCTTTTAAAAATCATCTTTAAAAATTCTTAAACCTTATGTAGAGGATAGTGTTGGGTATCATTAGAAAGGTAACAAAAAGGAGTATCAAAAAACAATTAAATTTAACTTTCTGTTTAATTATAATTATACAAACAACATTAAAATTAATAAAATAATAAAAATCCTTAATTAAGTCCTAATTAACAACAGATAATTTACAAAGAAAAATGTACAAAAAGTGTCTTAAAATTAACTTAAAATCTAGTGTTACCCCCCCTTGCCCTGATCACGGCTTCCATACGGTCCCTCATGGACCTCACCAACTTCAGGAGCTCTTCTTGAGGGATAAGCCCCCATTCTTCAATCACCGCGTCTTGGAGCTCCTGTAGAGTCGAAGGAGCTGGATCCCGAGATCGAACCTTACGTTTAAGATGGTCCCAGAGGTGCTCTATAGGATTCAGATCCGGACTTCGCGCTGGCCACTGCATCACAGAGATTTGGGACCTCTGCAAGAAGTCGCTCACGATGCCTGCAGTGTGAGCGCGAGCGTTGTCGTGCATTAATGTGAACCCCTCGCCAAAAGATTCGGCAAAGGGGACCACATGCACTTCCAGGACCTCAGTGACATAGCGGCGAGCAGTCAGCGACCCTTGTCCGCGAGCACCTCCAGTCCGGGAGACGCAGACAAGGTCGGTTTTGCCGGCAGCAGACATACCGCCCCAGAACATGCAGGATCCGCCACCATATTCCACCGTCTCCTGGATGCAGGCTTGGGCGAAACGTTCACCCTGCCTCCGGTATACTCTTCTCCGTCGGTCGTTGCAGAAAAGACACACTCGCGTCTCGTCTGAGAAGAGAACAGCTCTCCACTGCTCAAGGGTCCAATCGACGTGGTCACGAGCAAACTGCAAGCGGGCTCGCCGATGCGCTGCAGTCAATTTTGGACCCGTAGCAGCTCTGTGGGCCGCTATCTTCTTCTCCTTCAATCTTCTTCTAACCGTAGATACGCTTACGGTGCGTCTGCGAACTGCCTGGAGCTGCTGTTGCAACTCAACAGCGTTGGAGAAACGATTTCTCAAAGAGTTCGACACAACGAACGGCTTTATCAGCTGTGGTATCCATCAAAATCTGTGCGTGTGTCCTCTTCAACGGTTGAATAGCGAATGACCCACATTGAACCCGTGTTGACCGTTTTATACCCACAAAGGAAGCGCAACTAGCAACTCTCACGGGTAGCAAAATTTGCATCGAATTTTTGTGACACTTTATTTGTTGCATTAGGTTTTATTTGATAATGAAAAGTAATGTTTTTTATTAAGTTAATTAAGTAACCTTGTAAATAAAATCATAATTAATGCGACTGCATGTGCATATCAAGAGTAAATGACATTTGAAAGTGATTTTCTAAGAGGTGCGATTTTTTTGACGCCGAGTGTATGTGTCTTCCTTATATTTAATTTTGGTAATGAATTATTTTAATGATTATCAAGGGAATAATCACTTAACGGTGAAATGTAATTCCATCTTTAGTGAGACTAGACGTTGTGCTACACTTTCCACACCATTTCACCGAACAATACGGCATAATTACCACTTAATTTTATTTTTTCTTGGGAACACAGCCGCAGCTTTCGCTTTGACTCTCGGCGGCGGAATGAGGAACGAAAAGGGGGAGGAGCCGGCTCTTATGCAGTGTCACTGCCTAACCTTGGCGAATGCATATCCCTGGCAAAGCGTGGTCTATTTGGTTGTATTGTCTGTGGTTGTGGGTGGGTCGGACGCAGCAAGTTAGGGTCCAGTGGTGCCAGATTAGGCGAATTATCGCCATTTAGGCTACCTTGAGGGGTCAAATGGCGACCAAAAAATCCAATCGGCTACCAGTAGCCATTTAGGCTACCTAGAAAAATAGAATGGGCTATTTTAGGCTACTTCAGGATTACCCCAAAATTAAATAATTTCTTGATGATAATTAAATTAGGTAAATAATATTTAATAATCACGATCAGTTTTGTTAATATTAATGTTAATAATATTTATTTGTGTACATTGCATGCTGATCATGGGCAAACTGGTGATACAATATATTTTTTTAAGAACTCGTTACACAGTTTAAGCAATTAAGGAATTCTATTCTATTCTATTTCTTGTTGATAATTGTATGTTGTAAAGAAACGTAATATTCACGTCCACCGTTCTTTCCTTGCATGCAGTGCATGCTGCTTGCTTTCATTTTATTTCATATTGCATTTACTATTTGTAGGAATGAGATAGAGATAGACAAACGCGCATATGACGGCATGACACAACTTGAAAATGTTGTACCGCGGCTGGGCTGTATGCCATCTATTTCCTAGTAGGAATGAGGATTCTCCCGCTGAAAGTGATAGTAAACTTTGCAGGAAGTTATTATTTTATTACAAGAGGGTTTGTAAAAAATATATAATTATTACCTAGTAAGTAAGTAAGTACTACTACTTACCTACCTAAATTATTTAAATATAAAATGTTTTTTGCTTTACGTTGTCTTTTTTACGTTTTGTCTTTGGGCTTAGTTTAAGCTACTTAGCTCAAAATATTAGGCGAATTAGGCTACTTGTCAAAATAAAAAAATATTAGGCGATTTAGGCTACTTGGTAGGCAAAATTAGGCGAATTGAGTTAGCTCATATCTGGCAACCCTGTTAGGGTCAGCCCTAACTTGCCGCGTCCGACCCACCCACTTGACTACCTATAGTATATTGACCTTAATTCTCAAAATCTATAAGGTCTAGGAAACTGATTTTTTTACACAAGTAACTTTAGTTCCTGAAGATTTAATGCTCAAGACGAAAACACGATTACTGAAAAAATTCTCGATAGGTTTTAATTCCATTTTTACTTGGATCTTTTAAATTTGCTGTATTTTCTTTAATATTTTTTTATATCTAAAAAGGCATTGATAAAACCTACATTTGCTCAACATACTTTTTTCATAATCGTTATAGTTCGTCTTTAATTCATAGTTTTTATTTTGTTGCTTACGTAAAATTTTAAAAAACGCGCACTAGACCCGCGAACTCTGTCTGTTCCTTGGAAAGTGAATATCGCTGTCCTTCACTCCTTTTGAAACTTGTTTAAATGGTTAACTAGATAACGTAAACATAAAAATAACCCGAAATCAATTTAAAAAATAGTTTTTTTTTAAAACTTACCCTACCAGGTATTGCAACCGGTAGATACATCTGATGCCGCGTCCACACGCTTGGCAAACCTCAACAAGCCGTCCAAATTCAAACGTGTGGATAGAGCGTTTAGCTTGGTTTGCAAGCGCTTGTAGCCGATCCGTCGAGTGTCGGTTTCAATCCAAACGTTTGTAGAGGTTTGGAGTTTGCGGCAAGTGCCAAGCATGCGGACGGACGCGGCAAAACGTTTGTAGAGGCAGCGATTTATACGTTACAATAGAGAGGCCCTTCCGAACACGCACTATGTTCCACTCATCTGCGGAGTCGACTCGGCACCTTGCTTTAGAGTGGCTTTGACATTCGCGCGTGCAGAGCGGCGAAAATAATTCTTAATTTCTTTTCAAAGTGTACACCTAGACGTTTACTACAATTCAGTTGTCAAGTAAGTGAAATTAATTGTTATTCATGTCATTATTATGTAGTTATATCGTATTATTAGAATAGAAAATATATTTTTTCAATTATTGTTATTGACAATCTATTTGGGACGCCCGCCATCTTGATACACACTACGTTGTCTTTGACCGATCTGGCGCTGCGGCACTGCGATGTCTGTCTGTTGATTAGACGACATTTAAATGTTTAAGCGCTGCAGCGGCCGCAGCAAACTTTAGGTCTCTCATTACAGAATTCGAACAAATGGTTTGTATGAACGTTCTTGTCTATACTTCTAGGTCAATGTGTAGAGGTTTGGAGTTTGCGGCAAGTGCCAAGCGTGCGGACGCGGCATGAGATATTGCGATGCCGGTGGTCGTCAAAGACTGAGATGATACACCAATGGAGTGCTGTGGTATATGCCACACCTCTTTCCCGCAGGGGTAAGCATAAGAAGTTGACACTTCTAATGGATAACTATGCATTTCATGAAGTCAAACTCAGTCTAGTTTTTCAACATACTGCCGCTCTACACTGTATTCGATAGTTGTTGTTGATTTTAAGTCACTTTTTAAAGAAAGTAACATTTTATTGAACGGCTCACGGCCAGCAGTTGCTAGGAGGCTTTTAATAACATCGACAAACCTTGGAGGCACGTTTTATAAAGGCGTTACACCAGGGGCTGTAACCTCACACGGAACCCAACTCTTAATTGTTCCGTCCGTGGTAGACAGCCCCGCAGGACTAAGACAATTTTTTTTATTTTTTCACCTAATTTCTCCATAAAAAATAAATATACATACAAAGTAATAATTTCTCGCGGAAATATGTAATTAGCGGCTTAAAACGCGGCTGTACTAACAGGTCCTGCCCTAGATACGGCACAGAGCAAACCAGTTTCGCTCATTAATCCTATAAAGACCGCGCGCGTAGTGTAGACAGTCTTGTCATGAACATGCTCCGACTTTCACAAAAAGGTTATCAATGCATATTACTAATATATTTTTAAGAGTCCCAATTTATTTTTTAATTATCAAGTATTGATAAAAGCTTAAAGAAGTTGTAACAATGTTTTTTGTTTATATTACGGCATGCATGCGCCATCATAATGGTTTGACTCACAAATTAACATGAGATACTCAAGCACAACCAAAGATCTAGGACTAATTCCTTTAATAAAGTTAGTTAGATAAAAGCTTCGATCAACAATACCAACTGTTGATCGAAGGTTATAAGTGTAGATCAACAACAATCAACCTTATTACATCAAAAGGAGCCATGAATGTAAAGTAATTTTATCTTTATCTTGTCCAGCTTTTTAATTTAATTCAGAATCATAACGAGGTGAACGACGACGTCTACGATTTAAAACGGGGCAAAACGATCGAGCGGCTGCCATGCTGAGCTGCGCACGTAAAGATTTGGATAAGAATGCGTCATCCCTCAACGTGCCATTGCACCCTTGTAGACAGTCAATCTGGATCGTTATTATCTATAAAGCGGGTTACGGCACAATGCACTGTCCTTTCAAAAACAATTCAGTTTTGATGACACTATCATCAATATAGAATTGGTTTTGAATTCGAATTGACCATATCGACCGAACCCAGCAGCTTACCGCACTTATAGCAGGTCGTCAGTACACTTTGTTAGGGGCAAGTTTAGCTTAGTTTAACTCCTTCGTTCTTTTGACTAGCAGCATATTTAAAGACTTTCGTATTGAGTCAGTACAATGATTTCGGGGGGGGAATACCTTACGAATGGACAAACCCCACCAACCGTGACCAGAGAAAAGCCTACCCACTAGAACCGCCCCTGGGGCCCTACAGTCACTTCTTAGAGCAGTATTATTTTAATCTTACTATGCAAATTCCCATACGAATTTTGCAGAATGCTTACGAAGTTTATGGTAAAACCCTTGGTGATCCCTCTTGGACATCGCGAAGTGGTAAGTTCGCCTAAACCGTGTCTGGTAATAAGTCTCATCAGCTGTTTTTAGCCTTTACACTGACTTTAGCTTTACAGAACAACCGGTTTATAGGCAGGGAAAAACTTGGTGGTTCCTCAAGTTCAAGTGACCAAACACGTGAAACGCTGGAAATTCACCACCGTAATACAAAGGTGTACTGTAATAGCTTACTCGATACAGTAAGATGAGGTTAAAATTTGCTAATCAAAGTAACTTGACTTTATATTTCATATTAAAAACTGAAAGTTTTTGGTATGAAAACAATATTTATCAATGTTATCAGCATAAATCCCATAAAACAACAAATTGGCTGCAATACTGCACTTATCAATTAATTTAGAGTTAAACCAAAATGTGATAACATTTATTCATGTGGACATTATTAAGTAGTCAATGACTGACTGAAATGCTATACACTTCTCATATCTCATATAGTGTAATGTGATACTGAACCACAATCCCATATTGAATGGTAAACCTATTATGAAAATCAAAGTATTGAACTTTAATTTATTGATTGTAGAAGACACACTATAGACTACTATTTTACACTTAGTTTTATCAGATATGAAATATTTTTAACCTTTTATGTACGGAAGGCGTCATATGATGCCAAGAGCAAAGCGGGCTTCTAATTCAGAGGGCATCATATTATGTTGTGGCATAGACAGTAAAGAATCACGATTTGTGTTTACATTATCTATGGACAGGTGCCATTTTATCGACACAGACTGAGACGTGATTGGTTGGCCTCCATACTGAAGTAATTCAAAGTAAATTTGCTAGATGTCTTCCTATTGAAAAAAAATCACAAAGTTAGGCAAAGGATGGTGGCATTATATGATGCCATCCGGATTGTGCAGGAACTTTCTCAAAAAACAAAATGGTGTATTTATAGTGGTGATCGCTTCGAAAATGGAGGTATATCAATATTAAATTTTATGTTTAGTGAGAGCCCAAGCAGATATCCTCTTAGAGATGATGAAATCGAGGATATTTTACTCGATTCTCTTTCAAATTCAACTCTTCCATCAATAAATATGATTTTTAGGATTACTTTTATTTTGTATTCCATTTCTTTTTATTAAATTATGTAGGAAAATTCTTTATTGTCGATAAAAACTATGTGCAAAAATGACAAAAAAAATTCGACCTCCCATACTATTGTTGTCAGCTGATCGGACAGTTTTGTATGGAGGAGGTTAAATTTTTTTGTCATTTTTGCACATAGGTTTCTATTGCATGTTGTTGTTGTTGTCTTTTATAATTTATATATTTTTTGTGATGGAAAGTGTATAGTATGTAAGTTCTACAGTCAGTATGAGACCATACGGAGGGCTTTTTCTAATATTGACACTGCAACAGTAGTTAGGAAAAGAATGTACTTGTTGAGTTTCTCGACAGTTCTTCCCACTACAAAGTATTTATATTAACATTGGATACTCAAAAAACGAAGGAGTTAAGGCATTCATATGAGCCCAACCATTGTAGCCTAAACTTAATAAAATATTGTGACAAATGAAGTTGGTGCAACAATCCACAGCGATGTACAGAATATTCATTTAATTAATGGTAGTGCTGCCCATAAAATAGAATCATCTATATACTAAATATAAGTTAATTTAAACATCATTAAAATATTAACATGCAAAAATGTGCTAATTGTTTAAGACAAAAATATAAATTATGACCTAGAAAGTTAACTCTGGCTACTCTGTCATCAATTATATTATAGATGACTTCCTCTCTGCCATTAACATAATAATAACCTGAGTGTTAAACATTGAAAGGATCCCAATCCATTTTAACTCTATTTCTACTATCAAACTATTAAAACATGTATAGCAACTACAACTTTTTACATTCAGGGTAAAAAGTTGTAAAGGTAATATTTTCTTTATATTTTCTGCAGCTCTGGTAAAAATATTTTTAGGTAATTTTCTACCTAGTTATTATTTAGTTTTGGTTTTTCCGTTAACATTAGAGTAAAGTTCTTGGTAGGTAGGTACATATTTATATCACCTCTATTTTTAATAAATGTTTAATACATTGAAGGTACCGATAGACATGCTCATTACTAGCACGAAAGCATGCCACTATTGAGCAATTGCTACTTAGTAGTATGTGTGTCAAAGCGTTCTAGTAATTAGCATGCTTATTACGTATATGGTTGATATAAGCATGCTTATTTAGTAGCATGTCTATCAGTACCTTGACTGCCACAAAACCAGACACAATTGAAAAACAATTGAAAATCCACGGCTCCTTGTATTGGGCAGTGAATGTGTTAAAGCAATGATACAAGCTGGCACAGGACAGAGAAATGGCATAAAAAGAAGAGGCAAGTACTCAGCAGTGGGTATACAGCACCAATTAATAATAAATCTATATAACTTTTTAAACTCTAGTAGGCAAAATAATAGATAGATTTTAATAGGCCGGTAAGTTGATTGGTTTGATAAATACAACCAAATACTAACTATAATTGATATTGTATCAGCCCACAAGTAAGAGGGCTATTACAAGGTTTTACCCGGTGAATGGTCTTGTTATAAAGATATTACATACCATAAATATAATATAGTTTATAATAGTAAGTACATTAAACAATTTGAATTTGTTATTACTAAACAGCTTGACTAACAGTGTTGCTAATTAACTTGCTACAGACAAAATTATATTATTTATTTATTTAAGAGTTATCTTTAACTTAACCCAATTTATGATAAGTGAAGAAATCAGTAAAAACTTATTATACTTATCTACAAACTTACCTATATCAGTGATAGGTGGTTTAGTACTGTAGCCTTTCAGGTGTCCAGAATCTGAATCATCCAGCACATCAGGTTTCTCCGGCAAACCAGCCACCACAAAATATTCAGCTACTCTTCGTTCATCCATGCTGATAATTATTTCTAGGTTTGTGTACAAGTCACGTTCCTACCTGGATACAACACAATCTGATATATTCACGGTCGCAGTAACATCTTAACCTTTACATATCAACGTCATTACTGCTTAATTCAAGATATAAAAATAAACAATTTAAACTCATATTAGGTATTCCAACATGTTACATAAAACTGAGTAAACTATTGGACAAAAACAAGAAAAAATAGAAACACGAAACCCTTCCGAACTTACGATTTTTATTATCAAGTAACAAATTGAGCGTGACCTTAATATCACACATCGTTCACATTCGTTGGCATTTATATTTAATGTGTTTGTTACTCTCGCTATATTTTTACGACATTACACTATGATTACTGTCGTAGAATTTACAATTTAATTTTTACGGAACGTCATTCTGAAATGAAATGAAACAACAATTGACCACAGACTAAATGAATTGACGGACGAAACGAAAGGGAACTTAACCATAGACTACGATTTATTTTTATAGATATTTCCGGTCCGGACTATTGTATTGACATCGTAGTGACAGCGACAGTTAAATTGCAACTTTTTGATATAATTATTTCTTGTCTCAAGTTTCAAACGATGATATTATCATTTTAACGCGTAACTAAAATTATAGTTTTACACTTATATACAGATATTTGCAGTCCAGCAGGCCTTTTCCCCAAAGACCTTGCTTTTCCCTCCCTGACTCAACTGACAGTGACAGACAGTCAAAATGATGATGATGAACAGAACACACCCACAAGAAATTCGCCGTACATTGCACGCGCGCTCTGCATTTTTTTAGTGTGGTAACGAATGACATAGGTACATAATGTGAATTAATTGGATGAATACGTTATATTGCTAATTTTAAAACATTAAAGAGCTAATACATCTATTAGCATAATTCTTTATTTATTTATTCTTTAATAAATTGACGACCTCCGTGGTCGAGTGGTTTTAGCACACCGGTTCTGGCGTCACCATTGATTCCTGGTCGGGTTAATTCAGAAATAATTGTTTTTCTTAAATGAATTAAGGCCTGGGTGTTTTCTATGTACAATATGTATGTATACCTAACTGTTATTTATTCAATAAAACAAATTTTAACTTAACTTGTGCTAGATATTTAAGTAAATAACTTTCTACGCTCACACATTATCTGACCCAAAATAAGCTTCTTTTGAAACTCGCTATAATGGCTAAGCTAGGTAGTTATCGGATAAATATACATACATGTATGCATATAAGCACGACACGATTGACATAGATTATAGATTCGATTAGCTCGATGGCGCAGCGGCTAGCGCGTTCGGCTTGCGATCTTGCCCGCTAAGCACTTTTCGAAATGCCGGTTCGCTGGATGGGTGACCAAATAAAAACATCTCGAGTTCCTCCGTGCTTCGGAAGGCACGCTAACACATTGGCGGACAATATTCCAGACACAATAAAACAATGTGTAAACTCCACGACCTCTTCACTGTACCTACATAGAGGCGTGCTTAAGGTTTCAGAGTGCTGATGATGATTAATAGATTCAATTGACGACCTCTGTGGTCGAGTGGTTAGTACGCCCTTTCTCGCGTCACCATCTTTGAGGTACCGGGTTCCATTCCCGGTCTGTCAAGTTAGAAATAAATAAGTAGGTAGGTACCTATGTTCATCTGTTCAACCAATAAAAACAAATTATTAAAAAGCTTAACTTGGGCTACATAATTGGTGTTAGAGAAGAAAAGAAAAGTTATTATTTATTATTCAGTTAGTATGCGTTAAGTATCTGTAAACTTATCTACCTATTGACTACTGATAAATACTGACGAATAGACGTAAACTCCAGCAGGAAATGCAATATCTCAAAAACGTAAAGAAGCACATATTTTTGCACTAATGCAAGCTCTCTGCCCATGCACAATTTTTCTCTCTCCGATCATTCATTTAGAATTTTCCTGCTGGAACAACGTTACTGCAACAGGAATCGTTTTTCCCCAAAATGACAACACGCACAAATTTTCTATGCGGTGCACATGCACAGCAGATTACGCACTAAATACGATCCACTCATAACACTCTTGGAGCTATTTTCCTGCATGGTAACGTACACTCCCTTAGGTGTCGAAAAAGGCGACTAATGGACTAAAGACTGCATATACATCCAACAGCATAGAGTGACGATGGGCTCAAAACCTGTCACGCTGAGCACATTAGCAGTTGCTATTTGGTGAAGTGGACTATGGCAGAGGACTGCTTTGCGTGCGTTCCTCATTGCCTAGACTCTAACCCCTATTTTAAGCTCGGGTGTTAACGACTAGATCATCAATCAACATTAAATAAAGTTTATTGGTTTGTATTTTTAGTATTTTACCAGAATTCTTAGTTCAAGTTATTGACTAATTATATGCTTATAATAGTTTCCTAAGTGGGAGTCAGGCAATGTACTGCTACCTTCGGTAATGTACAGTTTTTTTTATAGCAGAAGGAGGCAAACGAGCAAGCGGGTTACCTGATGGAAAGTAAACACCGCCGCTCATGGACACCCGCAAAACCAGAGGAATCGCAGGCGCGTTGCCGGCCTTTAAGGAAGGAATAGGCTCGTTTCTTGAAGATCCCTAAGTCGTAACGGTCCGGAAATACCACCGCCGAGAGCTGGTTCCACAACACTGTAGTTCGAGGCAAGAAATTTCTTGAAAATCGCACATTAGTAGACCGCCATCCATCAAGGTGATGTGGATGGAATGACAGTCGATTGCGTGTAGTGCGGTGAAGGAAATTAGCGGCATGGATCAAGCCGAACAATTCCTCAGAACACTCCCATGATATATACGGTACAATATACAGAGAGACGCAACATCTCTCCGAAGAGCCAGTGGATCGAGCCGACCAGTGGCGTATTTACCATAGGGCCAAAAGGGCCATGGCCCGGGGCGGCAGGCTACGAGGGGCGGCGCAAGCCGCACCTCGCACTCAGCTTAGTGCGCTTTTTTATATGCCTGAAGAAATTTAAAAAAGCTTACCTAATTAACAATAACTAAAACTCAACGGTTGTAAGTTACAAGATTCGTTCATTTACTTAACGGAACTAACTCCGTAAACATGTTCGCGGAACTAGGTATTTAGTTCCTCTGGCGCTGGCGGTGTTGGTGGTCGATGAATCGGTCTTAGTTCAAAGTTCCAACTGTTACTTTCGTTCATCGGACACGTCAGCTCTAACATGTTTGAGAATTAGTTGTATTTTCATTCCCGGTTTTAACGGTTACTCTCTTGTATTGGACTTAACTCCATAGCTGTCCGTATCCAAAATGATGACGCAAAGCGCTTTGTTCGTATAGGTGGTATATTGATAGAGTAAAGGTGAGATCTCAGTCCGCATCTCGTTCCCGGGAGATAGAAAGGAGAAGGTGGAATCAGCTCGTGTAGTTCCAGCGCACACTCGCCAAAGTGCATTCGATCAAAAAACAGAAAGATTGGCAACCTTGCGTCGATGTTCAAGACTCTGCAGCTTGGCTTCGTCGAATTTAGAAACGCCAATGACCCTCTTAGCGCGCTTCTCAATATAGTCTAAAGCGGCTAAGTGATACTTGGCAGATCCATCCCAGAGGTGGCAGCAGTATTCCATACAGGATCGGACTTGTGCTTGGTAAATCTAAAGCAGCTGTCCCGGTGTAAAATATCGCCTAACCTTAGAAAGGATGCCAAGTTTTCAAGCTGCGGTTTTTGCCATGGACTCTATGTAGTGGCTGAAGTTTAGGTTTGCAGAGCTGGTCATACCTAGAAGGCTAAGATGGTCAGATTCAGCCCAGATACATCACGGAAAGTCGGAGCGAGTAGAAAGGGACTCCGTTTGGCAGTGAATAAACACGCCTGTTTTGGTGGCGTTGAAGTTAGCATCACCCAGTCGGAGATATAGCTTCTGGGGCCGTGGACAAACGCTCAACCATGGTCACTCGACAAACCCTTGGCCTTTGCAATTGAGAAATATCTGTCTACAACTGTGCTATTGTCTGCGTACCCCAGAATTCCGGGTACCAACAGATCGTTTATGTGTAGCAAGAATAGGGTTGCAGACAGAACAGACCCCTGAGGAACCCCGGTATCCATAGCCTGTAGATCAGACGTGCAGCCATCTAAGACTTTACGTATCGATCGCTCCTTCAGAAAGTCCGAAAACCATAGTCCGAAGTTCATGGAGGTACATGACGGAAGCTTGTTTATAAGGCTAGCGTGCCAAACCCTGTCAAAGGCCTTAGAGATGTCAAGAGACACTGCAAAAGCCTCACCGTGTTTCTCTATAGCCTCACTCCATAGATGAGTGGCATACACAAGAAGATCTCCCGTATACCGCCCTCGGCGAAACCCAAATTGGCGGTCACTTAAGAGGTCATTATTTTCTTCAAGGTATGCCAGGAGTCGGTTGTTGAATACACGCTCCCATAGTCTTACAGAGTATTGAGGTGACTGATTTTGCTCTTTAGTTGGCAGGATCGGCTTTACTACCTTTTTTCGGAACAGGTTGTACGTTCGTAAGCTTCTAAGATTTGTGAACGAGCTCAGTCTCCAGTGAGAGATGAAACAGGCGATTAAGGATTGGAGACAACGCAGGTGCGCAGTTGCGGAGGACTATTGCTGGAATCAACCTACTATTCAATCAACCCACCAACCCGCATTGGGCCAGCGTGGTGGGTTATGGCCCAATATCCCCACGTGCTATTGTCCAAGTGGGAGGCTTGTGCCCAGCAGTGGGACGTTTAAAGGCTGATGATAATGATGATGATGATTGTTGGAATTACCATCGTGCCAATCGCCTTATTCACGTCCAAGGTTCGCAGGATTTTCAATACCTCTTTTTGGCGTATGTGGACAGCTGCCAATGTCATGAGGTATGTTAGGCGGTGATTTCGCTGCGACATCTAGACGCGAACTTTGCGCAAAAAGAGAAACAAACAAGTTCGCCTTCTCAGCCCCAGTATTGGCATGTGAGCCATCTGGTTTTAACAGCAGCGGTGTGGAGGGCTGGCAGGAATTACCTACTTTCAACCGCTTTGGCAAGGGACGAAAATGTTTGGCTTTCAACCGTGTGAGATGCCAACTTGGACCCAATTTTGCCAATGCGACGAAATCTCGCCCTGCGCAATACCCTCTTGCAGGACTTGGCAGCTTCATTATAGGCTTTCTTCAGATGGTGAATGTTTACATGCCTTAGCACGAGCACAGTCGACGTTAAACCATGGGCGAGCTCTGCTAGCTCGCTTATTTTTTTTACTATTAATGGGTTTGCTCTTGATCGAAATCAAGCCCAGGGGCTAAGACAGAATCCACAATGGAGCGAGCTAACCTAGAAGGTGCCTATTCACTCTTGCTTTGAAGACAGGGGTTATAAGTACTCGGAAACCAATGCAGGGAGGGAAGTTCGGCTCCTTTGCTGTGCGCAGTATAAAAGATGTTGAGTAGCACTTTGTGTGACATTTAGGAATATCCACCAAGAAAGCGTAGTAGCCCGCAGTGCGTCTGGATGTTCGATGGAGGAAGGCGATGGCGGTATGAGCACATGCAGCTCCTGAGCACACTCTCCGAAGTACAGTCTGTAAAAGATCGACAGACAGACAGCAACTTTGTGGCGGTGAGCTAGGGTGTGAAACTTGCTCTTCACCAGTTCCTTGTCGCCAATTAGCCTCTCAGCTCTGCGTTGAATCGGGTCCAGTGCAGCTAGTTTGTATTTCACTGAGCCGTCCCATAGGTGACTGCAATATTCCATGCAAGATCGGACTTAAACTTTTTAGAGAGTTGAAAACTGTCCCGGTTTGAAATATCGCTTGACCTTATTTAGGACGCCCAGCTTTTTGGGTGCAGTTTGAGCCTTGGACTCGATGCTGGTGACGAAGTTGATATCTGAAGCCAACTCCATGCTCAGAAGGACGAGACTGTCGGTAACAGGCACAGATGCACGCGGAAAGTAGGTGTCAGGTTAAAGGGACTCCTTTTGAATAAATTTTTAAAGGAAGCATTTCCATTTACTGAAATAGCAGTACGCATACTTCTGTGCACTGCGGTGTGACAAATTGCAGTGCGGAACGTTCGCTTTCCGTACTTAAAAGAATAAAAAATTATCTACGTTACCGTTTAAGCGAAGAACGTTTAAACAGTTTAGCTATTTATATTATGACAGTGTCATTGAAGGATTTGTTAACCAATCTGTCCATCAAAAAAAATGTAAATAAATAAAAGGGGTTTATTTCTTTGTATGGTCTTTTTAGTTTTTCATTTATTAACGTCATTCACAGCCCACGTCTACATACTGCTGGATTTATTTTATAATTTAATAGTTTTTACTTTTTTCCGTTAATTTATGGGGCGGCAAATCTTACAGGCCCAGGGCGCAGAATCTTAAAATACGCCACTGGAGCCGACCTGAAGTAACCACGTCGCCGACAATTCGAGCAGCTCTGCGTTGAATGCGGTCAAATGGAAGGAGTTGGCATTGGGGTGCTCCAGCCCAGAGATGGGAGAAGTATTCCATATGCGGCCTGACCTGCGCTTTATACAGTTGTAAACGGTGGGCCGGCGTGAAATACGGACCCGCTCTATTAAGCACACTCAGCTTTTTCGAAGCTAATTTAGCTTTACCTTCCAAATGACCACGAAACTGAACGTCACTCGAAATATCGACGCCAAAGATTCCAATAATCGGATTGGTATCAAGGGGAGCTCCCTCAAAGTTCAGATGTACGACGAAGGGATGTTTTTTCGCGGTAAATGCGCAAACTTGTGTTTTGGAGGGGTTAAAGTGGAGTAGGTTATGTCGGCCCCAATCCGAGACATGACTTAACATGTTCTCGGTGTCAGTCACAAGTTAATTCCGGCTCTCGATGACGCTTTCCAGAGAAATGTTAGCTCGCCCGGTGTAGAGCGTATCCCCGGTACTGTCGTCTGCATAGCAATGAATGCTGTTGTTATACAGCATGTCATTGATATGCAGAAGAAACAGAGTAGGGGACAACACACACCCCTGCGGGACTCCAGCATTCACGGGCTTCATGTCGGAGCACGAACCGTCGACTGCGACTCTGATGCTACGCCCAGTAAGAAAGCTGGCAACCCATGAACACAATTTATCAGGAAGCCCGTATGATGGAAGTTTAGAGAGAAGAGCCCTGTGCCATACCCTGTCAAAAGCTTTCGCTACGTCCAAGCTAACTGCCAGTGCCTCCCCTATACTCTCGACTGCCTCCGCCCATCGGTGAGTAAGGTACGAGTACACTAAAAGATCACCAGCCGAACGACCGCGAGGAAAACCATACTGTCGATCACTTAGTAGCTGGTTCTCTTCTAGGTACCCTAAGAGCTGGCGGTTTATAATGGACTTCATTACTTTGGAGAGTAAAGAGGTAATAGCTATTGGCCTGTAGATGGACGGATCTGAGCGATCGCCTTTTTTTGGAATCGGGTTGACAAGGGCTGTCTTCCACGAGCTCGGGACGACGCCAGTGGTGTAAGAAAGCCGGAAAAGGCGCGTTAGAACTGGTGTCAATTCAGGAGCACACGTCCGAAGCACAATGGTTGGAACTGCATCAAGCCCACTCGCCTTATGGATATCAAGGGAAAAAAGAGCCTTACGAACTGACCTTTGCAGGAACTGAACGTTTGGCATTGTACAAGCGCAATGCGGTATAGTTGGTGGAGAGTTTTCCCCATCGTCCAAGGTCGAGTTTGATGCGAAAAGAGTGCCCAAGAGGTCGGCTTTCTCCTTTGTAGTATGGACCAGGCAGTCATCGGTATTGTGCAATGGTGGTAGGGACGGCTAACAAAAATTCCCTAAGATAGCTTTGGCGAGAGACCAGAACGCACGCGTCCCCGAAGGAAGACGCACTAGCCTCTCGCCAATTCTACCTATGAATGATGACTTCGCTTTGGCAATGTCCTTCTTAAAGGATCTGGCGGCAAAGTTGTACTTCTTTCTGAGCGCACTGGTGTTTGGATCCTTTGATGACACCGCATTAGCCCAGGCTTGGTAATGTTGTCGCTTTTGGCGAGACACCATTTTGTAGCAACGACCAAACCATGGTTGGGATTTGCCGCCAACGGGAACCACAGAGTTTGGAATGAAAAGTTCCATTCCCTGCAGTATCACATCAACGACAGAGTCAGCGGCGACATCAGGATCATCCAGCGAGAAGCAAACTCGCCACCACGGGTAGGACGCAAAGAAGCTTTGCATCCCATCCCAGTCCGCCGACCTATAATGCCAGACTCGACGGCTAGCCGCTGGTTGCGTTTAGTCGCATAATGCCTAATTCGCAAAATGCCCACCGAGTCTCGAAAGGACTACTTCGCGTAATACCTAATTCGCTAAAGGACCAATTCGCTGAATGGCTACTTAGCCAAAGGACTGATTCGCGAAATGACTACTTCGCTAAAGGACCACTTCGCAAAATGGCCAATATTTATAAAATGACTTTATATTTTTTTTTAATTACCCCATTCCTATTCATTGGTGATATTTATTGGTATTTTTTTTAATTCTGGAACAGAATACAAAATAAGCTACCAGTTTTTTTCTTTTAAAAAAATCGAATCACATTATACAATAATTGTTTAATGTGATTCGAATTTTTTGTTAATTAATATGTAAGGAAATTATAAAATAGTATGTAATTTAATATTTTTTAAATTACCTACATATTATAACGGGTTGTTAGTTACATCGTTTTGATGTAATTTGGTTATTATTGGCCTTTGAAGAAATATGGTAAATATTGGACATTTTGCGAAGTAGTCCTTTTGCAAAGTAGTCCTTTCGCGAATTAGTCCTTTGGCTAAGTAGCCATTCTGCGAATTGGTCCTTTAGTGAATTAGGCATTCCGCGAACTAGTCCTTTCGAGACTCGGTGGGCATTTTGCGAATTAGGCATTATGCGACTAAACGGCTGGTTGCGGTTTAGAAGATTCTGTGAGAGGCACAGTCCTTTTTTTTTTTTTTTACCCGTTGTAATCCCTGCTTATGGATTCCAGCCTCCAGAAGGGAGATTGGATATGTGGGACTCTCCCGTCCCCCTTTCCACGGCGTAATCGTCGGGCGAGAGGAAGGGGCCTACCCACTAATCACCGGGGGACCAAACTCCGATAGCGTAGGGCTCTTAGGGTGGCGGTCACGGGACCTGATCCACGGGGGAATTGAACTCACGAGGCCACCCCGTCATCCGTGTGCTGGCCTATAACCACCGCATTAAGCAGTCGTTACGCGCCAGCACACGGCGACTACGCGCACACAGCACAACATAATTGCCCCAGAAGGGGGCGGACACAACACAGAGACAAAGACTGACATGCCCGGCTTTCCCGGGCATGCGGACCACACAACAAACGGGACACACAAACAACACACATCCAGTGAGCCCGGGGCACTTGGGTTGGTATGGTGAAATACCCATGCCAGTGCCCCCCTCCTGACCGGCCCAGTTGGAGACGGAGTCTCCCCTCGACCACTCCACACAAAAACAAAAACAAACGACCAAGACCCAACACACACAAACAGGGCGGCGCCACCTTACGGCGGCTGGAGGTCGGCGAATCTTCGCCTTCTCCTCCCCACCCTCCTCCTCCTCATTGGCGCGGCGTTGGCTGACTCCTCCCGGATGCGCTCGGCCTCCTCTTTGAGACCCATGCACCCCGCAGCGAATCCAGCCACCGCCGCCCAATTCTCCGCACTCTCCACCATTGCGGCTACCACATCCGGCAGAGCCAGAGGGCCTCTCCTCCCCAAGGCCACCTCCAGCGTACGCCTCTGTGGTGCGAAGGCACTACACTCCTCAAGCGTATGCTCAGGAGTGTCCTCTTCTTGTCCGCAATGGTGGCAGACCGGAGTCTCCTCCCTGCGAATCCTGTGCAGGTAACTGCCGAAACACCCATGCCCCGTGAGGAGCTGGGTAAGGTGGACGGTCATCCCCCCATGTGACCTATTAATCCACCCCTGCAATAAAGGGCGGATAGCCTCGATCGTGCGGGCTCCGGCTTCTGGGGTTGTGAGGTTCTCCTCCCATTGCCACACCGCCATGTCGTAGGCTAACCGCCTTGCACCCTCGAGAGAGGCACAGTCCTGCGAATCAGACAGTGGTCTGATGAGCCTAGTGGTGCATCAACAGAAACTTGATAGCCCTCTGGGTGAGGTCAGCAGAAGGTCCAATAAAGAAGGTGCATGGCCCTCCACATCTGGAACCCGTGTTGGCTCGGTTACCAATTGGGACAGACTGTAGGCCAAAGCGAAGTCATGAACGGCTCTACCCCGCGTGGTCAGTTGTGCGTGAACCAAGCCATTCGACGTGGTGGGCATTGAAGTCTCCCAATACCACAATCTCGGCCGAGGGGATCCGTTGGAGAAGGAAGCCTGTCCCTGTTTGGACGGTCTCGATAAGCTGGTCAGTTCCGATGTTACCGCTGTGGGACCTATACAGGCACGCGTAGACGCGAGGATGACGTCCGCAGTTGACGTGTAGCCATAAGATGGAGAGGTCCCTATCTTCAAGATTGCCAAGGCGACGGACGCACATATCCTCCCTGACATAGGCACAAACACCGGCTCGTGGCACAAATGCATGTTCCAGGTTGTATCCCGGGTAGCGCAAGTAGGAGATGTCAGGAGGGGGGGATATCTGCGTCTCGGTGAGGAAGAGCATGGCCGGTTTCGCCGTCTCGAGATGGTAATGGACGCCATTCCCCTGATGTTGCAGAAGTCCACGCGAAGCGTAGGAGGGGGTGCCAATTGTCTTGCCTTTCTCCTGCCTGCAGCATGCCTTGACACGAGCGGACTTTTGCCCTCCCCAGAATACGTCAGGGACACTGGATGTGTCGGTACCCCCCTGGGGTAAATCTAGATTAAAGTTCGCTGCCATATCAATTGTGAGGGGGGGGGGGGTCTCCGGAACCCTCACTCGTCGGACGAAATACAACAGCACAGAGTGCCATTGTTTCACGCCGAAAATTCGTGAGGGGGTGGTATTACGCCGGGCGAGCCGACCCAATGCGTGCTGCAACGCAGCGTGGCTCTACCACTCACTGTGGTTTTAGGAAAGTAAAACATTGACAAGGTTATTTCATACAATTTATTTACACATCTATAACAATTTCTTTTAGAGCTTTAGTGGATGGGGCAATTGCATCTGTGAGTTCTAACATATCTTTTGTTGAAGGTGTTTGGCTAGCAGACAGAAGCATTCCAATAGCCCCCTCTAATTCACAAATCTTTTTACAAACTTCTATTTCTTCTTTAATTTCTTGTTGCAAGGACATATACAACAACATGTTGGTTTCAGAAAATGTTTTAATTTGAGGCTCAAACACATCTACAAAAACATTGGTAGCATCAATTATAGTTCTTGTGAATCTAACTTCACCCAGGTTTTTTTTTAAATATTTTAATAATGCTCCAATATCTTTTTCATTTAATCCACCCATGGCAACATTGAGAACTTTTCTCCTTAACATTTCTTGTAGAGCCGCTACAGTCTTTTCCGGATACTTAGTAGCAACATATGTTTTAAGCACTGCAGACAGAGCTTTACTAAATTCCATTTTCCTAATAAATTTATCGAAGTCTGTTTCTTTGATAGTCTTGTTAGTGCTGACTACTAAATCTACAGTTTCAGTTTTAACATGGTCCGGTGCAAACTTAAAGATACCTTTCTTCTCTTCTGATTCAGGTGCTGGTTTGTCTCTTTTTCTTATGGATATAACACCATCTATCATTCCAACAGCCAATGTATCATCATGTTCTGATATGCCCATACTTAGTATTGCATTTGGAAAGTCTATATTGTGGACAACTTTAAATGTAGATATATCAAAGATTTTGACATGTCTATCTATTGAGGCTGACATCAATCTGCTATTGTTACTTGCCAACCTGAGTGTTGTAACTGTTTTATGATGTTGTGATATGTTAGCAAGCAGTTTGCCACCATTGAATATGTCCCAGACTTTTATTTCTGTTCCACCGGCACTTATAAATATGCCTCCTGATGGCAAAAATACTGTTGACTCTACAGGACTACCATGGTTTACTGTTAAAACAGTTTCATTCGATCTACAGTCATAAAGTTTCACAGCATTGTCATATCCTCCTGACAG
The DNA here is from genome assembly GCA_963921215.1 of Scoparia ambigualis. Lineage (NCBI taxonomy): Eukaryota > Metazoa > Arthropoda > Insecta > Lepidoptera > Crambidae > Scoparia > Scoparia ambigualis. The sequence continues at coordinate 12,506,968 of OY992521.1, read as the reverse complement.
GATGATCTCAGGAGAAATTGGGCTTGCAGCTCCAGCTCTAACATAATCAGTATGGTCAGAGAAACTTGCAATTTTCTCCTCTGTGGCTATGTCCCACAGACAAACTGATTTGTCATCTGAATAACTGATTATCTTGACTTGATCTTTGGTGAAGAATGTTCTGTGAACCTGCGATGAAACGAAATTGAAATTGAAAAGTAGATAATCCTTCACAAATTATTGTCAATACATACATAAATACATTACTGGCAACAAATTCCCCATGGGTTAGTCAGAGCCTAGGCTATGGGGACCGCAAAAGCAGTCCCCTGCCACAGTCCGTCAGTTCATTATCATGTCGATACCTTACGGCTCAAAAGGCGTAACAACAAAAACACGACTTTTCAGAAAAGCTAAAATAAGTACTAAAATTTAAATTTTGTATTTGTCACAACTTTGTTGTTATTGATCATATAAAAATTCTTACACCATAAGTCGTTGATTTTTGTGGTGCTTATTTTTAAAACAACGTTTTAAGAAATATTTATAGTAAGTATAAAAGTTGGCTGGTGAATATGCCCCACAAAATCAAACATGTATGTCTTTTATGCCCCATAAAATGACTGCTGCGTTAGTAAGGCGAGGTGTAACCAAATCACCAACTTTCAAAAGTAAAATTGTAGTTTTTATCGTATTTTATTCCATTTTTTGGGTTTATATTACAATGCTTACAAATGTTTTTAGTAGAATAGGTCAATTTGGCAACCTTTAGTCCATCAGAGGCTGATTCTATACTTACTAATATTTATAACTAGGGAAGATTTTTAGATAGATAAGTAGATATTATGCTTTATTGCACACACAAAAATACAGAAAACATAAAAATAAGATTTTTAGGTTTGGATTTTAGTAATGACAAAGAAAATTTAGATTTTTTTTATTAGTTATTCTAGAAGAAAGATAAAGAGTAAAAGGCTTCTAAACTTTTTCATATTGCAAAACAATCTTGATTGTTGGTAAGTCCTGAAGAAAGTAATAAATAATAAGACAAATTAAATGAATGAACTACCTACTTACAAATTATTTATTAACAAATGCTAGAAACAGTTTTATTATGTTTTTACGTTAATTAATCATTAGTTATAGAAAATTCAAGAATCAAAACAAAAATATAATTGAAAACATAAATGAAGACCTTTCATTTAATACAGCTAATATGTTAGTTGCTTTAATATCATTCCATTAACTCAATCATACTTACCCACTCGCAACTGTACTTGATACCATAATGCAAATCCAGCATAACAAAGCTCTTTCCTTGAAAAGTTACAATTGTTGAACGTATAGAGAAAATCAAATTAAACAGTAATCAAAATAATCAAAGTTTATTTAACCTCCGGGCATATATACTTTAGTTAGTTTAATGTTAATAAATGACTTTAGTTATTATATATATTACACCCTACAATTTTATTTGAGTCTCGTTTATGTTCAACACTTTGATGATGCCTAATAATGATTGCTTTTACGTCTAAAATACAAAGAAGTCTACATTTAAACCTTGAAATTTGGGGTCATATTCACCATTGTTTTCAGAATTATAGCGGAGAAAAAACTGAATAAGATGGCATTTAGAAACTTATTTTGGCCAAAATGGTGGTTACACCCTTTGAGCCGCAAGGTATCGATGTGGTATAGACAGAATTGTGTTCCACAGTAGACTCAAAAAGAAATGAAGAATAACATAGCACATTTTTCATTTTACTAACAAATTACAAACTATAGTAATAGTAGTAATGAAATGAATAAACTTTTCTTACTGGTGCAGTATGGCCCGTAAATACTCTGAGGACATTTTTGGAATTTACATCAAACAGTTTGACAGCTGATTCTTCACTCCCGGCTACTAAAAGTCGTCCATCTGACCTGAAGCTAGCACCATATGCTGCTTCCACAAACTTGGAAATATTCTTTGCAACCACTTTAGTTATTGGATCGTAAACCTGAAAAACAATAAAAGGAGATTAAAATATTTTAGTATAAGTAGGTACTTACTTAAAGTATGTATACTTTTAGATGTTTATATAGATTATTCTATATAAAAAGAAAAGCATATTACCTGAACCCTGACAGAACATGTCGCCGCAAAGTAATAAGGTTCTACAGGACTAAAGTCAATGTAGTCGATAGCACCAAACTCTTTTACCAAGACTGGGAGCTGTAAGAATAATATGTTTGCAAATTAGGTTAGTTCTCTTTACTGTAATACAAGCACGCGATTTGACGAGCAATCATAGTTACCCCTAATTTCTTCCAGTAAACAGTGTCTGAAGTTATCACAGAAGTTGGCTTCTGAAATACAGACTTGTTTGTCCTTTTATATGGGTACGAGATATGAGCCATTTTTAAATGTACCTAATTCACGAATGCACACACTTTTTCAATTATCCTTATTCATATTTTTATGCACGATTTAGCAATATTTAATTATTATTTTCAATACAATTCACCAAAACAGATATAAACACACGTGTGTGTAGGTGAATGACTGACAGTAATGTACAGTGTTGCCAGATCCGTAGGTCAAAACTATCCTAGATTTACTGCAAAATTATCGTGTTTTTATCGCATTCAAAACGACAGAATTTATACGACTGGGCACTCCAAATATGGTAACATCCAACGTCACGAGCTAAAAAAAAAAAAAGCTCATCACCTAGAAAAAGGACTGACTGTGGTACCTTAAATTTCGTTATTTCCAAACTGTGACTGAACGACTGATGCTAAACCAGGTTTGTCACAAAATTATCGTAGAACTGACAAAAAATATCGTGGAAAGTCGACGAATTATACAAATTATCGTGCGATACTTAATTATTATTTTTTATCGCATGCCCCTCCAAATTATCGTGGATCTACGATAATTATCGCACGTCTGGCATGGCAACGCTGGTTATGTAGGTAGGGTAGGTAGGTACCTAACAGTGACCATAAATTTTGTAGTCTTTTCTGAGCACAGACCATAAGTGGTCTGTGCTTCTGAGACAGTGACAGACAGCCCGTCCCCGTCAGCCACTGTCAGTCAGCTGACATGAGTGACATGACTGGGCTGCGTTCCGTCCTTCGGCCCTAGCCATAAAGTTACTATACCTAGCGGAATCATAAAGTTACTATACTTAGGGCCGATTTTTCAATTGTCAGATAAAACTTATTTGTCTGTTAAAGTTTTACACGACCATTTTGAAATGTAATATCAAGTCAAGTCCTTTCTTTCTTTGCAGGTGACATTTCAGGTTGATTGCGTAATACTTTATCAGACGGATAAGATTTATCCGAGGATGGAAAAATCAGCCATTAACGGAATAGAGCAACAAACATAGGCTCAAACGAAACCGAATTAGGATGGCATTTGTGTATGTCAAATTGTTTATAAATGCGTTCAGTGATGTAGGACGTCATGTCGCTTTTCACATTAATACGATATCGATAATATTAATTACTAACAGTAATAGTAATAATAGAACTAAAATAGGATGGGATCCCTCCGTCGCTGCATAGCGTAAAAGCAAAACATGATGTACGCAAAATATCATATTAGCAAAACACCATATTCGCAAAAAATCACAATCTCAATTTACCACATTATTACAATATCATATGCTCGAAACATCATTTTGGCAACCTAACATATTCGATATCATCCTATTCTTGAAATATGTCAAGGATCATAAGACCGCCGGCGGTGTGTCTGATTTTACGATCCTCAAGGGGTTAACAACATTTTCTTAACAAAAAGTACAATTATGACAAAAATAGTGTTTTTCTTTTACATTTTATTATTTATTTAATCTTCTTTACATATAAAACTGCTCATGCACTAGTCTTTTAAACACTACTTTGCTCTGTGTACGACGGTTATGCAATGGCAGAGCATTCCAGAGACGGATAGCGATTAAAGTGAAAGAGCTGGAGAGGAAGCCAGTATGATGAGCAGAAATTTGATGGGTAAGGTTCCTACTGAAGCAAAGGTCACCCTGATGAGAGGCTTTAAGAAACTAAAACCTAGATTACAGGCATCCGGGGGAACGTGGATCATATAAAATATTAAACAGAGGTAAAATATATTATTAACAGGTTTACTGTCCAAAAAATAAAACAATAGGCTAATGAATTGTTATGGAACCTTATGTTGTCTGCGGGACAGTGAACCGGTTAATAACTAGCGACCCGCCCGCGACTTCGGCTTCGTCCGCGTCGACCCCGTGCCCCGTAAGGAACAAACATGAGCTGTCAAACGAAACCGAAATAGGATGGCATTTGTGTATGTCAAATTGTTTATAAATGCGTTCAGTGATGTAGGACGTCATGTCGCTTTTCACATTAATACGATATCGATAATATTAATTACTAACAGTAATAGTATTAATAGAATTAAAATAGGATGTGATCCCTCCGTCGCTGCATAGCATAAAAGCAAAACATGATGTACGCAAAATATCCTATTAGCAAAACACCATATTCGCAAAAAATCATAATCTCAATTCAACACATTATTACAATATCATATTCTCGAAACATCATATTAGCAAACTAACATATTCGATTATCATCCTATTCTTGAAATATGTCAAGGATCATAAGACCGCCGGCGCTGTGTCTGATTTTACGATCCTCAAGGGGTTAACAACATTTTCTTAACAAAAAGTATTATGATAAACAATTATGATAAAAATAGTGTTTTTCTTTTACATTTTATTATTTATTTAATCTTCTTTACATATAAAACTGTTTATGCACTAGTCTTTTAAACACTACTTTGCTCTGTGCACGACGGCTATGCAATGGCAGAGCATTCCAGAGACGGATAGCGATTAAAGTGAAAGAGCTGGAGAGGAAGCCAGTATGATGAGCAGGAATTTGGAGGGTAAGGTTGCTACTGAAGCAAAGGTCACCCTGATGAGAGGCTTTAAGAAACTGAAAGCTAGATTACAGGCATCCGGGGGAACGTGGATCATATAAAATATTAAACAGAGGTAAAATATATTATTAACAGGTTTACTGTCCAAAAAATAAAACAATAGGCTAATGAATTGCTATGGAACATTATGTTGTCTGCGGGACAGTGAACCGGTTAATAACTAGCGACCCGCCCGCGACTTCGGCTTCGTCCGCGTCGACCCCGTGCCCCGTAAGGAATTTCCAAAGTTTTTCTTTCACACCACCTTGTCCATTTTTTAAAATTAAATAAGGAGACAAACGAGCAAGCGGGTCACCTGATGGAAAGTAATCACCGCCGCTCATGGACACCCGCAAAACCAGAGGAATCGCAGACGCGTTGCCGGCCTAGAAAGGAATAGGCTTGATATCAATAAACGGTTATAACATGCTATCGGATTGTTTTATTTCTTGAAAAGTATTTACTTAAACATTATGAAGCCATGTATTTCTAGTAGCCAAGTTAGTAGGAAATCTAAAAGATACATAAATTACCTACTAATGTTATTACCTATTCTAACAGTCAAAAACTGATACCTATGGATCGGCTAAGTATCATAGATTTGGTTAAATTCCCAGGTAATTCATATCTAAACGTCATATTAGGTACTTTAATAACAAAATACATATTCGTTTACGTGATAGACAGTGGACACGAAATATCGATAATTTGATACAGCCTTAGTGTAAAACGAAAATTATTTCTTTACACAAATTATTCGTAAATTCTGCCTTATGTATATTCTATCTTTGCTTCTTACATAAATAAATGTTTATACAAGAGAATTATCACATTTCGTGGTTAAAATTCGAAGCGCATTGGCATAAATAAATCCTAGGTAAGAAGGTGTCGGTTTGTAATAATTTACCTGGGAAATGAACATTTTATAGGATTAATTCGCTGTGTTGTACAAAAATCAATCACTGAAAAAGTCACCATGTTTCTAAAGTACTATTTCTTAAAAATATTCACGATTTCACGTAAAATCAGAAAAATTCACAAAATCCAAATTCTCAGTGTGCTGATAAGTGCGGCCAACTGTCAAACAGTAGCCAAAAACGGTTCTGTTACGTCGCATCACGCATCTCTTTTTATCCCACAGTATTGTTGCTAATGACATCCCGCTCCCACAGCCCTTTGTTTCTCTATTCCGCTAGGTATAGTAATTTTATGAGCGGAATAGAGCAACAAACATGAGCTGTCAAACGACACCGAAATATGACGGCATTTGTGTGTGTAAAGAATGCGTTCAGTGATTTTACGTCATGTCGCTTTTCACATTAACATCGATATCGATTATATTAATTACTAACAGTAATAGTATTAATAGAACTAAAATAGGATGGGATGGGAAAATATCCACGATTTCACGTAATATCCGAAAAATTCGCAAAACCCAAATTCTCAGCGTGCTGATAAGTGCTGACAAACAGTAGCCAAAGCAGTCAAGTCAAGTCAAATTATTTATTCAATGTAAACCTTTACAGGCACTTATTGACGTCAATACTAATAATAATAAAAAAACAGTTAACTAACTTATAGTTAAGACTTAATAACTAATCTAACGAGCTATTATAGTCTGTGCCTGTGTCTTGCAGTTCTGTGACGTCGCATCACGCATCTCTTTTTATCCCACAGTGTTGTTGCTCCACGTTCGCTTTGTTGAACTGCATGATGTCGAGGTAGGGGAACAAATAACTAAAGCATAGCAGGAGTGCTATGACATTTGAGTGTACACTCCGTTTGTTGTCAAACAATTTCATTGTGCTGTGATCCCATTTGACATTTTATCGATATCGAAAGATGCTGTTTTTCCATGTAAAATTCAACACTTTTCACCTACAAAATACCTATAGAAGTTGCTAGTTATGATAGAATTGATAAAAAATTAAAGATACCTATTAAAAATTACCCTAATTTGGTATAAAAACACCAAAGGCCAAAGCCTGGGTACACACGGCGTTAGATCAACCCACCCAAAACTGTCAAATTTCTACAATCAATTTTGAACTTTTTTGTTTGGTTCTAAGGATCAATATTCATTGAAGAAATTTGACAGTTTAGGGTAGGTTGATCTGACGCCGTGTGTACATGAAAACTTTTATTTAAAAGCTGTTACTTTACAAGAACCTGTGGGCTGATTGTCTAACTTCGGCATCTGTCGCGGTCGTTTTCAAGTGGAAGTACTTTGCTTCGCATAAAATACATATTTAAAAATAGTTTCAAATAGTCAGCAATGATATATAACTCAAGAACGGCTGAACCGATTTTAATGATCTTTGACTTTTAGATTCGCCTTCGTCACGAATAGCAGAATAACGATTAAAATGTCATAAAAAAATTTTGATATAAACCGTCTCCACGTAGTCTTGTCTGTCCTACCACTACCAGAGTGTAATTTAAGCCCGCTTAGGCGCGGAGGTGCAAGGCGGCCCTTGAAGTGAGGAGCAGGTAGCGGAAGAAGCCGGCCGGCAAGCCGAAACTGCGGTGGTGAGCGAAAACCATCTGCGACGATAAGCTCACGTGGGACCACCGGAACCCGCAGCAGCCGTAGTGTTTATTGTACATGTGCTTGCTGGCGTGCAAACACGGTGATGTTTTTGTATTGCCAGTTGGTACGAGAAATAGCAGCTATCCATTTATGCCGCATGTTATCATCCGTGTTCCCCACGGATGATAACATAACTGCAGAAAAACACACTTTACTATGAACACAAGATAACATCTTTAAACCCCAAACCTCGCGCACGGTGACCGAGTGCCTGACAACTTCAGCACCGTGCTAGTATATTAAAGAAAAAAGCCAATTTATGCAAAGCAGTAAATTACCTACTATCATCTATGTATGACCTATGTTATCGACAATGCAGCACAATTAATATACAGCACAACACTATTGAACATGATGTGCCAATGGTAAAAATCAAGAATACTTAGAAATTACTGAATCGAATGGCCTGCAAGTGGTCTGTGCTTGCAACCTTGTTTAAAATATGACTACAGCTAGGGTTGCTAGGTGTCCGGCTTTAGCCGGATATATTTGGCTTTTTACGGTCGTGTCCGGCCAAATATTTACGTGTCCGGCCTGTCCGGCTTTTGTTAGGCTTTTTTGTCCCATCGTAATTTTAAGATAGCAGACTTGACTTTTTAGAAGTGCGAAGGATTCGTGTCTTTGTGAGGGCAGTTCCTCCGCGTTCTACAAAGCCAATACCGGAGTGCAGCAAGGTTCTGTGCTATCACCTACTCTATTTCTTCTGTATATTAATGACATGTTGTCCTTGGGCAATATTCATTGCTGATGACGACAGAACGGTGCATGAGCGGTACTTGGGACATCTTGCGGCAAAGCAAGCCGATATCGTGGTGAAAAGGCCAGAACTAACTGGTTGCCAAACTGAACCTGGCTCTTGATCGTCTCGCTAAGTAGGGAATTGAAAACCTGGTCCAGTTTAATGCCAGCAACAACCAGGTTTGTGCATTCTCCAAGGTAAGTCTCTTCCTTACTCCTAGCTCTCTTCAGACTCTCCGTTACGCATTTCGGTGAACCTCAGCATTCTTGGCATCGGCCAGGAACTGAATCCAAAATGCTACATCGATAGTGTTATTTTAACTGCCTCCCGTAAGGGTATTCTCAATAAGGTGAGGCGGTTTTTCACTCCCGAGCAGCGCAGTTTGCTGTACAAGACTTAGGTGCGATCGAGTATGTAGCATTATTCCCTTCTCTGGGACGGCTCCGCTAAATACCTCCTCGATGCACTTGATAGACTGTAAAGGCAAGCGGTACGCATTATTGGAGATGCTTAGGTTACAGCCTCTCTTGAGGGCCTCTAACTGCGTAGAGACATTGCTTCTCTCAGTGTTCTGAAGAACTTTTTATTTAATCCCGCTCTCTCCTTTCCTCTCCCGGACTACACGTGCTGGTTTTAGGAACCACCATCAATACTGCACAGACTCGTACCAAAAAATTTGGAAAGTCGTTCTTCTGTAAGACCATTCGGCTTTTGTAATTCTTTACCGGCGTATGTCTTTCCCAGCTCCAATAGTCCCGGGTCTTTTAAGCGGGGCGTGAAACGGCATTTATGCAGGCTGTCATGAATGGGTGCGCTCGTTACCGTGCTTATTCTGCGGTGGGGAGCCCTCCATTATTTTGGACTGCATCGGCTGCTTATTATCAGGCAGGATGCGCTCACTATGACGAGTCAATATAGAAAAAAAAGAAGCTATTGGCACATCAAAAGTGGACTGCTTATTTCAAAACATCTGATAATGAAGAATTTTATTCCGAATTACAATAAATAGCAGGTTGAATTTAATTTGAAGTACTTTCCACTTGTTTTTCTTTGAAAATTTTAAAATTGTTATTTTGTTTTTTCTTTTCCAAGTTTCTAGTAAGTTCAAATGCCAAGACTGATTGTGAATGTGTAATTCATAATAATTATTTAAAACTTTACTCCTCATCTGAGTTTTTATTGTAAAACTGTTGTCCGGCTTGAAAAGCGTAAGTCTTACAATAGTGTCTTGAGCTTTCCACAAATACTATGTCCGGCTTTTGGGGCAAAATGTCCGGCCTAATACAGCGCTGAGTCCGGCTTTTTTATTTTAAGACCTAGCAACCCTAGCCGGAGTGCGCTCGAGTGCACTCGAGTGAAGCGACGGAACCTCAGAATAATAACTAAAGCATAGAAGGAGTCCAAAAAAGAATCGTATAGTTGTCCTATTTTTTTAAATGAGCCATAAACGTTGAAAGGGAAGAGACCAAATAAGTTGCCAAAAACGTCAAACGTAAAGTGAAAATAAAAAAATGGGTCACCCTGGTGGCCGTTTATATGATACCGAATTCAAAAGCGATCTACACTGTGATTCGATGTCAAATACTCTATGGGTAATATTTGACATTGGAAAGGGGTAACGCACCCGTATAATTTAGTTAGGTTATATTTTTGTGTGTGCATGTCACAATTTATCACATAATATTGCATTATTTTGTAAAATTTAATAATCATCATCATCATCATCACCAGCCTGAAGACGTCCACTGCTGAACATAGGCCTCCCCCTTTGACCTCCATCCTGACCGACAACTCGCCACTCGCATCCACCGGTTGCCTGCGACTCTCACGATGTCGTCGGTCCACCTAGTGGGAGGCCTACCAACACTGCGTCTTCCAGTGCGTGGTCTCCACTCGAGAACCTTTCTTCCCCAACGGTTGTCGGTTCGTCGAGCGATGTGGCCTGCCCATTGCCACTTCAGCTTGCAAATCTTACGAGCTATGTCGGCAACTCCGGTTTTTTGGCGAATATCCTCGTTTCGGATTCTATCGCGCAAAGAAACTCCGAGCATAGCTCTCTCCATTGCTCGCTGTGTGACTCTGAGCTTTTCTAAAAGGCCAACAGTTAAGGACCACGTTTCGGTGCCATATGTCATCACCGGCAACACACATTGGTTAAAGACCTTTGTCTTTAGGCACTGCGGAATCTTCGATGCAAAGATATCTCGTAATTTCCCGAACGCTGCCCATCCGAGTTGGATTCTCCGGGCGACCTCTTTGTCGAGGTTGGACCTACCTAACTGGACAATCTGTCCTAAGTAGGTGTAGTGGTCGACAACTTCGATAGTATCGCTCCCAACAATTACCGGTACGGGTTCAACATGGACATTCGACATGATCTTCGTCTTGTCCATGTTCATTTTAAGACCCACCTGTTGGGATACGATATTGAGGTCGCTGAGCATGGTGTTGAGGTTCTCCAGCGACTCCGCCATTATGACTATATCATCGGCAAAACGAAGGTGAGTGATGTATTCGCCATTAATGTTGATGCCGAATCCGTTCCAATTCAAGAGCTTGAAAACGTCCTCCAACGCATTTGTGAACAGTTTCGGAGATATGACGTCTCCCTGTCTCACACCTTTCTGCAATTGGATTGGTTTCGTACTCTCGTCTTGTAATCGGATCGACATAGTAGCGTTTCTATACAAACATTTCAACACTTCGATATACCTATAGTCGATATGGCAACGCTGGAGGGACTGCAACACAGCCCAGGTTTCGATAGAATCGAAGGCTTTCTCGTAGTCCACAAACGCTAAACATAAGGGCCGATTATACTCCTCAGTCTTCTGTATAATCTGGCGGAGCGTATGTATGTGGTCTATGGTACTAAAGCCTTTTCGGAAACCGGCTTGTTCGGGAGGCTGGAAGTCATCAAACCTGCGTTCGAGACGGTTCGTAATGACTCTCGAAAACAGCTTGTACACATGGCTCAGGAGTGAGATGGGTCTATAATTCTTCAATAAGGTGTTATCGCCTTTCTTGAAGAAGAGCACCACCGCACTCCTGTGCCATGCTTCTGGCGTAGTACCTTCGAGCATGACGGAATTAAACAACTTCTGGAGGACTACGAGTATCGGTTTTCCACCCGCTCGCAGAAGTTCAGTGGTAATTCCGTCATCACCCGGCGCCTTGTTGTTTTTAAGCTGTTTAAGAGCCATACTAATCTCATACAGGCTGATGTCAGGGATATCTTCGGTATAGTGTCGGGTTAACTTAGCTCTGGTGTCCTGAGCTGTACCAACAGCGGGCTCTTGTGTTGAGGTGTACAACTGTCCATAAAACCTCTCGAGCTCTCCCAGAATCTCCGGCTTCGACGAAATGACACTGCCGTCCTCGATCTTCAGCTTAGTCATTTGGCTCTGACCAATAGACGAATTCTTTGCGAACACTTTGGCGCCTTGGTTCCGCGCAATTGCGTCCCTAATGCATTTAGCACTATAGGAGCGCAGGTCGTGTCGCACAGATTTCGAGATTCGTCTATTGAGTTTGCCATATTCCGACATATCAGCTGAAGATTGCAGTATCATTTCTTTCCGGTCTTCCATTAACTTAATGGTTCCGTCTGAGAGCTTTTGAGGCTTTTTCCGGCGTGGGGTCTTAAAGAACTTAGACCCCACAGCTTGGACAGTTTCCACAAGCCCGCTGCTGATCTCGTCCACAGTTTCGCACTCGGCTAGGCACTGGAAGCGATTTTGGAGTTCGAGTTGAAAGTGTTCCGGGCTCTGGATCTGGGCAGGGCCAGGACGGAGTGTGGACTTCACCAGACGTGACCTCTCGAGCATGATGTTGATATTCAGTGTGCCTCTAACAATCCGGTGATCGCTACCGGTTTTCACCCTACTGATCACGGAGACATCACTGAATATACGCTTCTTGGTCGTCATGATGAAGTCGATCTCATTTCTGGTTGAACCATCGGGGCTTATCCACGTCCACTTCCTGGTTGGTCGCTTCCGGAAGAAAGAGTTCATCAAAAAGAGTTCCTCCTTCTCCATAAAGTCGACCAACCGTTGGCCCCTTTGGTTCCGCTGTCCATATCCATATTGCCCCACTCTCAACTCATCGCCGTTCCTTGTGCCTACCTTTGCATTGAAGTCCCCCATAACAACGGTGAAGTACGTTTCGGAGGAATGTATGGCTTCAGATATCTCCTCATACAGAGCCTCTACTTCTTCGTCAGGATGTGTCGAGGTTGGTGCATATACCTGTATGACCTTCAGCGAATACCGATCGGTGATTCTGAGTATAAGGTACGCAACTCTACCTGACACACTATCGACCTTGATAACGTTGTTAACAAGGGACTTGTGGACGAGAAACCCAACACCACCCTGGGATTTTCGTTCTCCTTCCCGGAAGAAGAGCATGTTGCCAGAATCAACGACTACCATATCCTGCCCCTCTCGTCGGATTTCTGATAGTCCCATGATGTCCCACCGCAATCTGCTCAATTCTTCCTCCAGCTCTACAATCTTTGCATCGGTCCTCAACGTGCGGATGTTGTGTGTTGCCAGGGCCAAGGTTCGTTGGTGGGTGTGTGGGTAGCCGAGCAACTGCCGGTGATTCTTCGCACCCCCTGCTCCTCCGTTACCTGACCAGCTACCCGTTGGGCCAGGGGTAAAGGAGCTGCCGGGGACTGGGGGCCGTGGGCAAATATTGTCTGTCATGGGGGGGGGGGGGGGGGTTTGCCATAATCCCCACGCTTGGCAGGCGGCTTGGGGATCGCAGCGGGTCACCGTTTAGCTAGAGGACGCTGCGGCCCGTCCTCCGGTGGCTGGTCGTAGTTTTAGGACATACCCGGGTCCAAAATTTAATAATGTAACTAAATAAAAATGAAGTGCTAGTGCTAGTCAATCCAAGCCCAGCGTACAAAGAATGCTCTGCATTATTGTGAGATGTAAATCACATTCTTCCCGAATGAAAAATAAAGCTCAAACCATCGGCTTCCATCGGTGAGTAGACAACAAACCAATAATTTGCTAAAACTCTGTACAGAAGTGCAATAATGTCTAGTAATTAAACTTTATGACGCTGTAGTTAGGGTTGCCAGGTCCTAAAATATAAAAGCCGGACTCAGCGCTGTATAAGGCCGGACATTTTGCCCTAAAAGCCGGACATAGTGTTTGAGGAGCGTCTGTTCAAAAGGAAATAACTCTACCCTAAAGGAATTTTCAGAAAACAGTAAAAACTGATATCATGTTGAGTTTTACTTGTAGGTTATTCTTTTTAAAAGTGATAGGTAGGTATTACCACCATAGTTCACGCGGCGTTGTAAATCGGTCAGGGACTCAGTGCCCCAGCGCGCTTTTGAGCACACGCACAGCCCACAGCATAGATTAGTATAGTATTCTAGAGGCCCACTGCCCACAGGCATAGTTTGAAGTGGTCTCGGATCGCAATTTCGATTTGTTTAAAAATAACTACCTCTCCGATATCATTTAATCTACAAGTTCCGTAATAATGGTGTAATGCAACAATAATAATTGTTGTGTGAAAGTCTGTCGAAATAAACAGAAAGATTTATCTTTTTTTACGTTACCGTAAGATTCTGGAAGGTACCTAATAATTTTTTATTTATTTTTAAACTTAAGTTTGTTTACAGAACAAATAGGTAATACGAAAGTAAAGGTAGGTAGGTATGATATTACTTATTTAAGTAAATTAATTTGCCATGTGATCGTGAGTCTGTGACCTGGTGCTGTGACTGTTGTGATGTAGAAGGTAGTTAACCTACCTGTGTAACTTATATTTATAGTGAGTTCGTAAGAATTAAAATCGCCAGTACTTATCATGATGTAGGTAATAAAATATATATAACGTAATAAAATGTGGTTTTCGTTTTGTTTTCGTTATATCTTCAACTCGTCATATCGTGCAGTGTTTGCATGTTTCTAAGACTTTGAGTGCTTGTTTGTTAAATAGGTAAATAGGTAAGTAAGTAACTTACAGAACTACATTTTACTTGTTGTGCAATCACAGAATAAATTACTTACTAAGGTTGCGTAGATATGTTTATTTAGTCTATTTGCTGTCATCCCTAACCAGGGACCGGATTACCGGTATTTCTCATATAACGTTACTAATATAACGACACACTAATAAACAATAGTTCTTTCTCTTTTCAATTTGCGATTGCTCGCGTAATTCTTTCATAGCGTACTTAACAGTGTAAGGTACACAGTGTGTTTTGGTTAAGTTTTTTAACTTAAAATATGATAATTTTTTGCATGTCCCATACTGACTAGATGAAGTTTAGAACATTATTGTTCATTTATTTTTAGCTCTATGCAGTCGCGAAGTATTTTACTTGATGCATATAATAATGAATTTTAAGAAATGGAGTGTAAATTATTGAAAATACAAGTACCTACATTATTTTAAAAACTCATTTAATTACTCGTGTCGGATTTTGGTGCTGACATGGAATTCAATTTTGTAACTGCTTTTTTGCAAAGAAATTGTATAAAAACTACCAATGAATGTCACTTTTTATGGTTTAGTAAAACTAAAATCAATTCCGGCAAACATATTTTACTTGGATTGGCAAGAATCATGCTTTGTCAGTTTAGGTTCTAACTCGTCGTTGAGAGAGGTACAAAAAGTTGGCTTTGCTTTGTAACCGTTAAAATAAAAGTTATTCAAGGAATTGCTGTTAAGGCCTATTTTGAAAGGCAAGTTTGATTATACTACAATGCATACATAATACATTTAAAACCATTGGGTTCACACTTTACGAGATATTACAGTTTTTAGCGGCCGAAATGGAGGAGCGTTACTTCCACTTTGTTTGGTTACATAATAGGATGGAACCTCTGGATGAAATAGAAGTTACAAAGTGGAAACATAAAGTCGAATTCACATGTTGTATTTTATTTTAAAAATAAATGTTTCGCAAACCAGGTACTGTAAATATAATAACAGTTGGTGTTGTAAAAGACAATTATTTTAATTTCATGCATTTCGCTTTGCACACCTACTTTGTCTCGGTGATGTGTGTGGTGTCAGTGGGTATAAGTACTGATTTAGTTTCATTAATCATAAGTGGCCTTACTTTACAATTTTACATTACTTTACTATTTATTTTAACCGACTTCAAAAAAGGAGGAGATTCTCAATTCGGTTATATGTTTTTTTATGTTTGTTACATTAGAACTCAGTCATTTATACACCGATTTAGAAAATTCTTTTTTTATTTGAAAGGATATAATATATACTTCTAGATTGGTTCCATTTTTATCAAAATCCAGTTCTGATGATGGAATCCTCAGGAATTGAGGGAACTCCTCATATATTACAATTTTACATTACTTTACAATTTATTTTTAACCGACTTCAAAAAAGGAGGAGGTTCTCAATTCGGTTATGTTTTTTTTTATGTTTGTTACATTAGAACTCAGTCATTTATACACCGATTTAGAAAATTCTTTTTTTATTTGAAAGGATATACTTCCAGATTGGTTCCATTTTTATCAAAATCCAGTTCTGATGATGGAATCCTCAGGAATTGAGGGAACTCCTCAAATATTGTAGGCATACCTATAGCGATTTTGATATTTTCAGCAATAAGTCAAGAATTTGCATTCAGAAAGTATTATTTGATGAAGTAGAACTGATGAAGAAGACCACAGAATGTCATTGGAACTCCTCAATTATAAGTATTTCACGTGTGGCGATAAGATATCTCGATTAAGATAGTTAAGCGACTTATGACGAATTAAAAGAAGGCAGGTACCGGAACTCAGTTCTGATTGTGGAATCCTATAGCGATTTTGGTATTTTCAGCCATAGGTCAAATGAGATCCACTCCGGCAATAAATCCTTCCTAACTAATATTGTAAATGCGAAAGCGTGTTTGTTTGTTTGTCCTTCTCTCACTTGCGCATCGACCTGATTTTGCACATAGATAGCTGAAGAACAATAGTGACATAGGCCACTCTTTATCACTCCTTCCGAAACATTTCTATTAGGATTTATAAATACACTATTCACACTATTATTTCTGTAACTTCTTGTCTAAATTCTTTTTAACATCTTTATGCCGATGACTTACAAATTTAGTTTCAGGCCTCGGCTGAGAACCTCTCAGAAGCGATTGAGCAGATCAATGGTGACTTGGCTACGATCTACGACTGGAGCAAGTCAAAAACGTCCCTCTAGTTTGTCTAACGGTGAACCCAAGTAACTCGCAAGTCATCATCGTAGGAGGGTCTATACAGCGTTTACGAGTAAATCCGGGTAACTTGCCGTCTGTTTTGGATGTTGATTTCCTACTTTGTGATAGGCGTTTCTCGTTTTCTTTGCTTGTCGCATTTAAACGGCGCTGTCTCATACAAGTAGCGCGTTTTGTAGGTTTACCAATATTCGCTTTCGATAAATAGAACGGAACGATTCACTAAAAAGCGAGAAATAAACAAAAAAATTAACAAAAAAAAAACCGACTCCAAAAAATTTAACTGAAATAAATGCACTAAAACGTAAAAAATAATTGCGTAGTTTAGTTTGTTCAATTTACTTGCAATATTAACCTTTATTTTACTCAATTTTATAATCTTAAAAAATATTTTGGAGTCGGTGCCAGCTTAATACGACAATGTAGCAATACCTAATAAAATCTATTTACCAATGAACACGACAACTGTTAAAGGCTAATTAAACATATTTACAAATAAAAACGACAATGGGGTTAAACGGCAGCAAGGTCGACCCAGACGGAGGTGGAGAGATGAGCTTGATGCTCACGCGAAGGATTGGCCAACACACGCAAAAGACCGCAAATACTGGAAGGGGGGGGGGGGGGGAGGCCTTTGCCCAGCAATGGGACAATATGGGCTAATATTATAATTATATAGTATGTCTTTTAATGTTTATGATTACCTTGGCTGGCACCGACTCCAAAAATGGCTGAATCAGCTGTAAACAATTTTACATTACTTTATTTTTAACAATTCAGCTGATTCAGCCATTTTCATCATAGTTTTTTAACAAAATATTAGCAAAATACCTATTTATGTGTTTGTATATAGTTTTGTGTTTATAAGACACACATTTGAAACAATGGGCAATTTTCCGAGATCAAAAAAATAAATAAATTGGTTCGTAAATGACTTGATAGATGGCGCTTAGCATAGATTAGTATGGCGCTTAGTAAAAGGCGAGTCCATGAAGAACACGTGTATGGCTACGTAATATTTATTCCATTCCAAAATAGAAATAGGTCCTGGAGATCCTGAATAAAAATTTGTAAGTACTATTTTTTATTTTTTTGATAGACAAGATAAGATGTAGAATTAACAGCCTAAGGGCTGTAATAAATATGAAAGCCGACCCGTTCGGAACGGGTCGGCTTTCATAAAACGCCATCTATCGAGTAGTTTTGAACTAATTTTTATGTTTTTGATTTGGGCTGTCAGAAAATCGCCCATTGTATTTGCAACATTCAATAAACACATATATCATATTGTGTTGAATTGAATTTTGAATGTTGTTACACGATACTTGTAACAAATGCTTCGAATAATTATTTGTATTGTGATTGTGGCTTAATATTTCCATTTTGTAGCTTCATATTCAATTTTGTACCCTGTCCCATTTTTCAAATACCCTAAAATTAAAAATTTCTTAAAAATATTACTATGTTGTTTTAATTGTTTTATGCTAAGGCAAAAGTAGATGCTAAACATCTACTATATAATATTTATTTAGTTATATTGAACGTTCTGAGTACAATGACAAAGAAAATCAGTGTCCATTATGGACCACTAAGTGAAAAGTGGATCTTATTTCACCCATAAAATTATAACTATAGCTGTTAGCGCTTCTGCTTTGTCTAGTTTATCAAGCTATGCGTAACTAATGTAATGCAGTAAAAATGCAAATCTCAACACTATAGTTTTCTTGTTAATTAGAAAACAGTATGGTTACAAAGTGGAAGTCAAAATGGTGTTGTACTGAATTTGAATCCGTTTTTCACACGTTTCTTATGTTTTTTCTAAAAAACTTTTTATGTTCAATCGGTAGCCTGAACTATAAGGAATATTTTTACATCTAAATAACATAATTTTATAACATAAACTAAAATGACATCCACTTTGTAACCGGGACATCTTCGCGCGAAAACGCCCTACTACAGCTCATAACCAATACACAAATATGTAGGTAATAAATAGGTAGTTAAGGTAATGATAAAAGATTCGATAACAAGTACCTAGAAATGAAAATATTTACATTTAATGTTCTATTACATATAGAGCACTTTGAATTAAGTTTTTCTTTATTAATTTTAAAGCATTTGTACACCTTATTTTCTTTTTTACGTCCCATTATTGTTCAATGCACAAGTAATAAATAATACGTTTAATAACTTAGAGCGCTAGAGTAATATCGCAACAAAATCAAAACAAACAAGTGTAGTCTGTCGGTCGGCACTCGGCGCTACACTGTTGCCAACTTGCCACGTGTAAGCGACTTGGCAACGTCGCGATAATAACGTTATTGGTAACGTTAGAAAATACCGGTAATTTGTAACAGAACAAAAACGGAACAAAATTTTTTGGTACATTACCGGTATAAAATAAATAACGGTATAATAACTTTAAAAAATGTAACGATTGGACATAGTGACGAGTATCTGTCAACGATCGTAATTAGGAGCTAATACCGTATTAGTGATTTATGGCTGGAGGAGCTCGATGGCGCAGCGGCTGGCGCGTTCGGCTTGCGGCCTTGCTCGCTAAGCAACTTTCGCAATGCTGGGTCACTGGATGGGTGACCAAATTTAAAAAAAAACATCTCGAGCTTCTTCGTGCTTCGGAAGGCACGTTAAGCCGTTGGTCCCGATTGTTATCGTAAGATGACAGTCGTTAAACCCACCAACCCGCAATCGGCCAGCGTGGTGGGTTATGGCCCAATATCCCTACGTGCTATTGTCCACGTGAGAGGCCTGTGCCCAGCAGTGGGACGTTTATAGGCTCATGATGATGATGATTTATGGCTTTATAACGTTATAAGGAATAACGTAACGTCTCGAGGTGGTGACGTTGACAGATACACGACCCTAACACACGACTCGACGGCGTAGGTACGTTCGGTACAAAACGCACCGCAAAGTATTAACTACTTTTTTTTTTAATTTATTGATCCACCAACATTTGTTCCATTTCATACATGCATAATACTTAAATAATACTATAGCTAAACGTACAATTACAGGTGAATACCACTTGCATCCACTAATAAACCTAAGTATAATAATTAAGTAGGTAGGTATACAATACAATATCGTTTAAAGTAACATAATAGTAATATTTTTTTTACTACTACTCTCCGCGTAGAGCGATAAGGTGCTATTTTGAATGCACACGGTGCCTATCTATTATTGTAGGTTATTAAATCGGCGGCTTTCTTCAACATCAAAGGAGTGCAACTTCTGTACGTAGTACCTACTATTATTTATTCTGTAATATTACTCTACAAACAAACCATATTTTGTCGTTCTGTAAACGTACGAACTGATATATGTCCTATGCATCAGGTATCAAAAAAGTGATGATTGCAACAGTTTATTTGTCCTTCACGTTCAAAATTTGGAAACAAGGTTGTGGCCTGCATAACAAGAGCGGGTTTCAACGGGTTTTATCTAGTAGTTATAACGATGTATTTCTTACAACTTATTAACTAAATAGAATCATTATAGTCTCAATAATCATTTTCTAATAAAAACAGTGTATACCTACTTACATTATATTAGATAAATCACTCCGACACAGAAATTGACGCTAACGTCAACGTCAAGAACAAAATATTTGAACACAAAGAATGTTAAATGTTGCGATCACGATGCATATTACCACAGAACCTTAATCATCGACCTTGTTCATACTAAAGTAGTCTGTAAGTATATGAAAACACGGTACAAAGTCAAGTGGAGAGCGCGTCCATGTATGGAAGCTTGGGGTCTCCTGGCGGTATAGCGAGTTTTGTAGAGGTGCGTCCATATTTTGACACTTGGGGCATTGAGATAAATGAACTAGAGAAGACGTCCCATGCAATAAATGTGCAGTTGTGCACAGCTACAATGATACTTGTACCGTGGTGCGACTAGTTGTCATAGAAATATCTAAGCGCGCAGATGCAACACACTATTCATACAGTTTTATTACCGAGTTGTAAAGTTGTAAGATAATATTTTTATTGTTGTTAATTGTAATATTGAAATGAAATTAAGTAAATTAATGCCAAACATAAAAGTAAGTAAATAATACGATTTTTAATATCATCTCAATAATGCTTGAAAAATTTGAGCATCTGAATATTTGATACTCAGTAATATTTTTACACATACCTACTTAAATAAATATTTTTCTTAAATAATTGAAAAAGATTTTTATCATTGTTATGATTATTGAGATGATATTAAAAATCGTATTTGAGTCCAATATAGGTATGAGAAATAAATAAAAAAAGTATTTCAATGGTAACAAAATATTTTAATTTCCTTGGAATAATACAAGTTTAGTAAGTTTCTGCCGTTTCGTTTAATTTTTATTTCAGAATAAAAATATTGGGATTACTTATCAAAAATTGAAAAATATTCTAAGTATAATAATTCTAACGAAATCCTCAATCAAACTGCCATCATAATTCCAACCCTAGTAATTATTTCACATAAAGCGTTAAAAGTGTCACATCTGCACAAAACAGAAATATTGTTAGTCTATGCAATGCTATTACCGAAACATGGCCGCCGCTTCATAGCTGGCAATGGGCAATTTTCCGAGATCAAAAAAAAAAGAAATTGGTTCGTAAATGACTTCATAGATGGCGCTTAGCATAGATTAGTATGGCGCTTGGTAAAAGGCGGGTTCATGAAGAGCACGTGTATGGCTGCGTAATATTTATTCTATTCCAAAATAGAAATAGGTTCTGGATGTCCTGAATATAAATAGGTAAGTAAATACTATTTTTTTATTCTTTTAGTAGACAAGTAAAAGTGTAGAATTTATTACAGCCCTTAAGTAGCCCAGCTTTCATAAAACGACATCTATCGAGTGTTTTTGAACTAATTTTTACTTTTTAATTTGGGCTGTCAGAAAATTGCCCATTTGATAAAAAAATAGTCAAATGCATGTTAAAACGTTAATTTAATGCGTACTTACAGGTGAAAAGTGATTGCATTGTTTTTATTTGTGTTTCCTGGGTTATTTAAATAGTACCTTAGCACACATGAAGGCATATTTTTATTAAACAGAACACAGAATGAGCGATTTTCCGAGATCAAAAAAAAAAGAAATTGGTTCGTAAATGACTTCATAGATGGCGCTTAGCATAGATTAGTATGGCGCATGGTAAAAGGCGAGTTCATGAAGAGCACGTGTATGGCTGCGTAATATTTATTCTATTCCATAATAAAAATAGGTTCTGGATGTCCTGAATATAAATAGGTAAGTACTTACTATTTTTTTATTCTTTTGGTAGACAAGTAAAAGTGTAGAATTTATTACAGCCCTTATGTAGGTATGGGTTTCATAAAACGACATCTATCGAGTGTTTTTGAACTAATTTTTACTTTTTAATTTGGGCTGTCAGAGATTCGCCCATTACACACGTATTTGCATCTAGCGCCTACCACAGACTAATAGAGGTGGAGCGAGCTGGCTCTAACGCGTGTTGCAAACAATCTAGTTGAGATGTCTTCTCTAGTACGTAGTACTTATCAACTCAATCACTTGGGGTCTGAGAGGTATACATGATCTCTAAAAATATTACCCTCCTTTTTTAAAGCTGTCGTGTAAAATTAGGACATGAGCTTGTTATTATCTACTAAATTGGCTTTTCATAATATCATTTGTCTGTCCGCTTTCAATGGGCGATTTTCTGACAGCCCAAATTAAAAAGTAAAAATTAGTTCGAAAACACTCGATAGATGTCATTTTATGAAAGCCGTACCTACCTAAGGGCTGTAATAAATTCTACACTTTTACTTGTCTACCAAAAGAATAAAAAAATAGTATTTACTTACCTATTTATATTCAGGACATCCAGATCCAGAACCATCTTTCTATTTTGGAATAGAATAAATATTACGCAGCCATACACGTGCTCTTCATGAACTCGCCTTTTACCATGCGCCATACTAATCTATGCTAAGCGCCATCTATGAAGTCATTTACAAACCAATTTCTTTTTTTTTTTGATCTCGGAAAATCGCCCATTAAAATCGATTATTGATATATGTTGTACAATGAACATCCCTGTATCACGAAGTCGAAGCGATGCGCGACAGTATCGCTTGTTCCGATATTCATCGTCTCTTAACACACAACGTTAGATCAAACGCTTAAAGCTAACGCGGCAACGTAATATAATATAGTTTACTTATCTTAAATCGGTAGTTACTTAGGTATATTCTGGTATCATAACGTGGAATACTTAAAAAATTGTTTTAAAATGAATTTACGCATAATATAATTTTAAAATAATTTACCTGTGATAGAAAATATGTTCCTGCCTTTGGGAGCTCGAAAGTTTTGGGCTATTGCAGTGAATTATCACTCAACGAGGCATTTTTTTAGTTTTTGCCGTCCGGCTGCAACAACAGACGGACTGAAGTTAGCGTCGACCAACCTTGACGCTTGTTCGAGGTTCGGACACGCGAAGTACATTCATTTGCGTTATATGTATAAATCTATAGTGTCGGTTAACATCAAAAGTGGCTGAATCCTTACTAAACCATTTTTCACAAACTGCAATATTTTGTAACAGATACCTGAAATTCGACTTGTACATTATCAAAGAGATTTAAATAGTTTAATGTCTTTGTACATTATAGAAACTAGAAGTAGGTTCTGCTTAACTTTTAAAGTATTTCGTATAATTTCATTTTAGTGTACTACACTTATTATCCACATAAAACGTAAATTAATATTGGATTTAACCAAGTTTGATATATTTTTGTGGATTTAACTAGTTTTGAAGGAAAACATCCTATGAATTATTACTTCAAAACTAGTTATATCGACCAGGGGCCCAAAGTCTGCTAAAATTCGTAAATTAGCAGACTTGGGCCCCTGGATTTAGCTAATTTTGATCTTACATGTCATTGAATGTCAGTAGCAGTAACGGCCAAATTGGAAAAATGCACTGCTGTGATTGGTCGTAATGGACTTTGCCAGTTTTGAAAAAATGCGTGGAGTGGATCTTACCGAGTTTGATATAAAATCAAATAATCAAACTTTGGACACGATTTAGTACAGTAAAACGATGGATTTATCCGCTTTTGATAACAGCGTCTTAGACCATACTAACATTACGATTAAATAAATTGCCATGAAATTATTTTTTTTTACCATTTTGAATTTATCCAATTTTGATATCCACCGACACCTGAGCTTGTGTCACATTGTTCCTACATAAAAGTTATTATAAATAAGTAGATTAGTTTCAAACATCCGAGTATTTCATACGACTCCTCGAGTACCTACATCTCCATCAACATAATCTCAACAAAACCACTACTGAAATACGAAGTCAGCGGGCGTGTGTACTTGCATCTTGCTTGACTAAATGACTCGACTAGTGCGAACAAGGTTTAGGTTTTAAAGGTCTGGGGGGCGATCACGCTAAATAATCTGAACCAAACCACAACTAAACCGCAGTCGTTAGACCTACTTCTAATAGTGCTATCGTGTTTGACACACGCGATGGCGCTATACGAATTCGGTTGAGCTTTGGGCGTCAAGGATTGCAACCCAGTATATGACCACGCAGTAATTCGCACTTACGTTATACAGAATGGCCAAAAAGTTGACGTCCAAAAGAAAAAATTAGGTCCCTCGTGTCGTGGGGTATCCGAATTACCCCCATATACGAGTATGTTCCGCGATTTTTCATAGTTTTCGAGTTATGATTTTTTTTCTGAATTTTTAAGATATTTCGATATGTCCCCTTTTAAAAAAAATCTAAAAAAAAGAAGACTCGAGATTTTTTTAATTCAACTACATTATATCTTCATGAGTGGTACTCTAATGGATAAATTAATCAGCTTCGTAACTGTGATGAAAGTTATGAAAAGGTTTGTCTAAAGTGAAACATTTACGTTTGGCGTATAATTCGACTTAAATTTTCAACTTTAAATTAAAAATCTACACAGGTGGCTTAATCGGCTTAATGGTTCCTAAGTAGGCTTCAACAATGCGCCAGACTCTTGGCTTTCATAAACACTTAAATAAAGTAGCACTTATTGGGGCTACTTTGGCTAAAATTTGGCTTCAAAGACGGCAAAGTGGAAAATTCTTAAAATTAGCCTAGTGATTAAAAAAAAGTTTTGGGCACTTTATCATTCCTAACGTTAATTAGTTTGTAAACTAACCAAAAATGACTACAGGAAAGCTAAGATCCAAACATTTGGAGGTTTTTTTTTCGAGATTTTTTTTAAGCGAGTACGGATCGCGCAAATTTCATTATACTATAACAAAAAAAACCTCCAAATGTTTGGATCTTAGCTTTAATTAGTTAATTAGTTTGATAAGTAACCAAAAATGACTGCAGGAACGTCATTTTTGGTTATTTATCAAACTAATTAACGTTAGGAATGATAAACAAAACTTTTTTTATTCACTAAGCTAATTTTAAAAAATTTCTACTTTGCCGTCTTTGAAGCCAAATTTTAGCCAAAGTAACCCCAATAAGTGCTACTTTTTTTTAGTGTTTATGAAAGCCAAGAGTCTGGTGCAGTTTTAAAGCCTACTTAGAAACCATAAAGTCACCTGTTCACATTTTTAAATTAAAGTTAAATATTTATGTCATAATTCACCAAATGTAAATTTTTCATTTTAAACCAACATTTTAATAACTTTCATCACAGTTACGAAGCTGATTATTTTATCCATTAAAGTACCACTTATGAATATAATAGTTACAATAAAAAAGTCTCGACAAAGTCCTCTACTTTTTTTTAGATATTTTTTAAAGTTGGACATGTCGAAATATCTCAAAAATTCAGAAAAAAATCATAACTTGAAAACTATGGTAAATCGCAGAACATACATGGAGGTGATTCGGATACCCCATGACACGAGGGACCTAATTTTTTCTTTTGGACGTCAACTTTTTGGCCATCCTGTATATTCGTTTTTCTTTCCAAAAAAAATATTATTACTAAAAAATACTTTTATTATTTGATTTATTGCAAAATACTTAGTTAGTAAACTAATCACGAAACGATCAAGCGTGCGTGAGCTTATCGCGTATCAAAAAGACTATTTTGACTTTTTGAATTAAAACAATAGAGAACGACAATAAAGACTTACGCAGGTGGAATACCATTTAAAGTACTGCTTGTCCGAATTAAAAAATTACTTAGACCTAAGTTCAGTTTTAAACAGCTGTTTATATCATAATCGGCTGTTGAACAATATTTTGCTGTTCACCAAGCCTTAAACATTTTTTAAGTACAGTAATCGGCTGTTTAGCTTAAACATGGTGGCAGACTCCGGTTAACCGTTGTTTAATGTCATTTCATTGCTTCTTACTTATTTTTACGTATAAAAATACAAGACGCTATAAATTATATATTGGAAAAAGAGAATGTGTTGGATGGATGATTTAGAAACTATTGAAATAATTTTGCGCGCTCCCCGTATTTCAAAAACGTCGCATTTATTTTGAGGAATATGATGAGAAAACATATAATAAACGATTTCGTTTACACAAAAGTAGTGCATTGGAATTGCTTGATTTAATTGAAAGGAGATTAGAATATACAATTTTTTGACATATTCATTCAAAAACATTTGGTTACACAGCTGGCTTGTTTAAACAATTGTTACAAAATAACCGAATGATTATAAAATCCTTGGTTACGTTGTACTTTATGAACTCGGCCCTATGAAGTGTTTATAAGTAAAATTATGTTCAAGTAGCCTGTCTGTGCCTGACTCGGCGCATCTCTATTCTATTCTATTTTAATATATCTACTCTACATTCTACAAAAAAAGTAAAACGTCAATGTCATATTTTGAACAAGATCGCGATGCGATTTTAGGGAATTATTTATTGCAAAACATTTATAAATTACTATTGACAACACCCCTTACATTAGTCGTATATAATGTTTAAACTACTGGGCCGCCAAGGATGTCGTAGTGCCATCACTAAATTATTTTGTGAAAAGTTGGAGGTTAGAAATGCGAAGATATATTACGTTTATTCAGCAACTAGCAGCGTAAGATTCGCTTCCACCAGTGGTAGCGATGCAGGGAAGACAAGTACCTTAATAGAGAGCATACCAGAACCGCCCCCTGTGCCTGATTTAGCGGCTTTCGGTCAGTTGAATGAGACGGTTCAGTCCTTAGCTACAAATGGGGAACCGACTTTTGTTAGTTTGGGCCTCGGTGGCTGGGGCCCCGTCGGCCTTGTACAGCACGCTTTGGAATACCTACATGTCTCTTTAGATGTGCCATGGTGGGGTGCTATTGTCATAGGTACTCTGTTTGTCAGAGTTGTTATGTTTCCTCTAGTGATTATGTCCCAAAGAAACACAGCTCTTATGAACAACAATTTACCAGAAATTCAGCTGCTGCAAATGAAAATGACACAAGCGAGACAAACTGGCAACCAATTGGAAGCAGCCCGCTATGCGCAAGAGATGATGATGTTCATGAAAGAGAAAGGTTTGAACCCTTTGAAGAATGTTATGGTTCCTTTGGCGCAAGCTCCACTTTTTATATCTTTTTTTATGGGTTTAAGAAGTATGGCAAATTGTCCAGTTGAGAGTATGTCGTATGGTGGGATGTGGTGGTTTCTGGATCTGACTGTACCTGACCAATACTTTTTGCTACCTCTCATCACCAGTGCCACAATGTGGGCAACAATTGAGCTGGGTGTCGATGGTGGTCGACTCGATGCACAAAATATGCAAATGATGAGGTACTTCCTCAGAGCGATACCAATTGTGATGATACCGTTTACTATTAACTTCCCTGGAGCTATTTTGGTATACTGGTGTTCCAGTAACTTTATCTCCTTGTGTCAAGTGGGATTCTTGAAAGTTCCTACTGTCAGAGAGTACTTTAAGATTCCTAAATTAATGGTGCACAATGCTGACAATCTTCCCATAAAGAAAAAGGGGTTCATTGATGGAGCAAAGGAATCATGGACGAATATTAAAATTTCCAGAGAGCTGGCAGACAGACAACGAGTTGATGAAATGCTTTTTACAAAAGCAGGTAAAGGGCCATTACAGAAGACATACAAAGTAGACCCTACAAAATTAACAAATATTCAAGCAAAACCGAAATAGGTTTAGTGTAATTTATTATGTAGATTTTTATTAATTATAATAGATTATTGTCTTAATTTTAGTGTTTCATTTTGTCATTATTATGTAATCTTGCATTTATTTTAATAATCATTGTCGTCATCATCATCTGTAGCCTACAAACTTCTCACTGCTGAGCTCAGGCCTTTCCACTTAAGTGTAGCTAGTGAGCTATAACCACTACACTACTACACTACACTACACTACCATTATGGGTTGGATGTTGCCATTTGTGCCATTACATACCAGTCAGGTGTTTGAATGATTTTTTTTAATTTTGACTGTACAAAATTCAGTAAGTAAGTAAACTTAATTGAAATTATGAATAAAATATACTATGGGAAAGTTATGTTATTAAGGAGGTGCCGCATGATCGCAAAAACTGACAAAGTCTCTAATGAACTTATATATTTAAAATTAGAACAATTCTGCTTTGAAGTTTCAGACCTAGTAATTTGATTAGAGTAATGTTTTTTTATTTTGCAAAATGTACAAAACCATCATGCGCTTAAAAATTAAAAATTACTTTTTTAAGATGGGGGTGACCTGCGGAATATCAATACTAATATTTTCATGTAAGAATTATTGTTTCATGCGTAAAATTAAGAAAGTTGTCGAAAAAAAATGTTTTTAGGAGTCATTAGATTTATGTATTCTTTGTGATTGTTAAAAGAATTTGTTTCAAATTTCAACAAGGCCACGACCTTGTGCAATGATCAAGCTAACTTACGTAAATTCTTTTAATGTATTTAACTAATTCAGCGCGTTGTAAAAGTAACTTAAAAATAGATACGTAAAATTTCACAATTTCGTGCAGGATCCCCTTTAGAAACTAAATTGTCATCTAGATAAAAGATAGCTGTGGCTGTGTTCTATGACTGTAACCTATGATTAATTTATTTGTGTAGAAAGATTGTTTCATGGTTCAGCAACTCACTTCAGCATAATTATCGTCCAAACATTAGTTAAACTAACAAAATTATAATTGTTAATAGTAAGTAAGTAAAGTAAGTAAAAAGAACGTTTATTGCTTCTTATTGCATTTTACAAACAATGAACAAATAGAAAAACAAAACAAACAAAGCAATTGGAAGTAGCTCAGCATGTGCTGACCTGGGAGGAGTATCCCAGGCAGCGCTGATTTTCAGCCACTCCCACTTCTCTGGAGATCTTTGGTGAGAGTAAGGTAACGAGGGCTTCATAATTTAAAATATAATTACAATTACAAACAACGATAACAATAGGCATCTTTTGACTGAGATTATGTCCAATTTTTTTTTCAATTTGGGAAATTTCATCATTTCTTGGACATAATAACTAAGTAGGTACCGTAAAACGGGGGGACTAGGGATGCAGGGGGCAGTAGGGACAAACTCGGGATTTTTTTTAATTTGACTTCATTCATAAACTATAAAAGGTCGTAGAGAGATTTTTTTCTACTTAGTTAATAGAATATTTCTTTTCTTTATACTGGCAACATAGACTTCCTAAGGCGTCAAAATGACAGTGAAAAAGTAAATCAAAGTCAAGACTAAGAGCGCGCAAAATTATTGTCTTGAAAACATTTTAGCTTACGCGGGTGAAATCAGTGTTTGTGTGGTATTAGGGCTTTATTTTGACGGATTATTTACATAGGGCCCCAAAAAATTAATGAGGTAAGTGAATTAATAAATATTTTTACTGAAATCATCATATTTGTAAGTTCCTGCATTTGCCGATATTTTTGGGGAGAAATGGGTCAGGTGAGGGGAGAATTGGGACGTTGAATGGGGCGTCTTGGGACAAGAATGGGGTAACTTAGGATGCCTTGGAGCTGACTTGAGACGACTGAGAGGTGAAATGGGACTATATAATAGGGTTGTCAAAACAATTTTAAAGCAATATATTAATTAATTAATAATATTGTGCTATTTAAGTCGATGATTTTTAGGCAGTTTTTATTTTAAATGATACAGTTTCTCCATGAAAATAATTTATTTTTTTATTTACAGAACATGCCACGCACAAACGAGCCTACAACAGGGGCAAAAAAAAATCTTATTTAGTTGAAAGCATTATTTAGAAGGAATGGTCTTTGATTTATGTTAATTAGTTTTAAATTTTCACTTTTAGATAAAAACGTCTCAATTAGATAAGAAAGAATTTATAATTTGTTTGTTTCATTTAATTTTATAATAGCTAGGTAGGTACTTACTATTATTCTTAGGAAAATTGTTTTTTTTTTTTTGCTAGTACGCAAATAATAATTAAAGCAATACTATTTGATTTGATATCATATCAATGTATATTTCATTATAAAAAAAAAATATCCAAAAAGACGTTTTTTTATTAAAACTGTATTTTTTGTTCTACTTATTCTTTGATATCCTACCTACCTACCTAGCTTTAAAGTGTAGCTTGCCGCAATATAGTTGTAGTTACCTACATATGAACATCATTAAACTTTAATTAGTCGTAAAATTTTGCTAAGTTCATATGAAATAAACACTACCTACTTTTCTTTAAAAATGGTTAAAATAAATGGCAGCCCTACTGGAATTCCCGATTCTCCCCTCAACTGGTCCTACTGACCTCGGCTACGAGGTGAATAGGGATCGACAACATTTTTGCCTATAACTCGTTAAACCTGTAGTTAAATGAATATTAGATGCTAAATATTTATATATTTATTCACCGGAAAGTTAATAGAAGCTACCATAAGTTACACAGAAGTCGTTTTAATGGTAAAAATCTATTGTAAAGTTCAAAATTGTCCCTATTAACCCCGTTTTACGGTACCTAAGTAATTAATTATTCATTCAATATGTTGAAGTTTTATCATGCCCTGTCATAACAATATTACTTAATAAATGCGAAAGTCAATTTTATACTAGCATGGTTTGATTACACAGCTTGATTTAAAATGCGAAAGTCAATTTTTCGCATTTTAAATCAAGCTGTTTAAAAACTGTATTTGAACTTATTTTTGTGTAGGTACATGTACACACGGCGTCAGATCAACCTACCCTAAACTGTCAAATTTCTCTAATGAATATTAATCCTTAAAACCAAATAATAAAGTTCAAAATTGATTGTAGAAATTTGACAGTTTTGGGTAGGTTGATCTGACGCCGTGTGCACATGTATGTACATGTGCACAGAACACATATACAAGAAGAATGTCAACTTCATACAAAATTAGTGGCGAACGTAAACCGACTACAGCGCCTCTGTCGTAATCCCCAACGAACTAACCAACGAAGTAGTATGGCGGGAGATTTAAAAATTTGAGGCGGGAAGCAGAAACTTTTCAAAATTACTAAACCATTACTTCGAATTTAAAACGTTTCTTCCATGTACTATTCTTCCGTTTGAAGTTTCATTAGAAGTTTCTTATGAAAATACTTCAACGGAAGAATAATACATGAAAGAAACGTTTGAAATTCGAAGTAATGTTAAAGTTCACGATTAACTAATAAACATACTAAAGATAAGGTTTAAAGAAAACATCGCTAATAAATTTCATTTATGTTTTATTATGTCTATTTTTTTTAAAGTACTGTTCATGTCTGTTCCTTGAAGTGGCGATTTTTTAAATACAAAATCTTTTAATGCATTTAGATGAAAAACATTGTTTACAAAATAATTAATATTTTCATTGTAAAATGTGAAAATGCTTGCATTTCTTAGCTGTGAATGCAAAAGTATAGCAAAATGATAAAGTTAACTTTTGCACTAATAACTAATTTTTGAAATCAATCGTTTTCATAGAAGATGTTAAGAGGCCTATTACATATTATATTATACATTAAGAGGCCTATACATCTCGACTGTGATTTTTGTTAAGAATGGCCAATTTTGGCGTTCTTGATCTCAGAAACACAAATACATTATTTTGACTTATTGAATAGTGTAGAATAGCTATTGGCATAGTGCGTAGCAGCCTCGCTTTTTGTAAATTTTGCTTCACTTTTTAATTAAACCCAAAATTGCAGAGAAAGATATTCATAAAATGCGCGAAGGCACTTTTTTGAGCTCCTAGATTGAACTACTGTTCTAAACAAATGAAATACAAAAAATAGAATGTTATCTCTTATACATAGTCGTATAGTGCGTAACGGCCTCTAAATTTCTAGATAACATTGATTTTATATAAAAAAATCTTATTCTAAACCAAAAAACTTCGAAAATTGCTTGTAGTTAACTGTGAATTTCTCCTATCTACGATAATATTATTGAGCAAAATTTATACCAGAATAATTGTTACTTCATGAGGCATAAAGATTTTATAATGAATTTATTATCCTATTTCGATAAAAACGATAAATACAACTGCAAAATTACTACAAAATGCGATGCGCCAGCCGTTCGAACTCAGCTTATGCTCGCAGATTGGAGATTTGTAATATTAAGCATGAATTTATTAACCCATTTCGATAAGAACGATAAATACAACTGCAAAATTACTACAAAATGTAAAAATGGGCATTTTACGCAAAAATCACATTTGAGATGCAATAGGCCTCTTAAATCATAAATCATAAATCTTCATTGCTTCATTTGGTATACATACATTATGGTCTTAGATTAGATAATATGATCTCAAATGATCAATGTTAGGGCATTACAATATTAAATTAAATACTTACTATATTAAATATATGTTTTGCTATATTATTAATTAAAACTAAACAACAAACATTTTACGTTCACGTTTTTAAACAATCTATATTTATATTTACTGTGCATGTTGTGTTCTCCTATAAGTAGTGAGACTTTCAGCATTTATTTATTTTGTTACGATGTAAAATAGTTTAAAACAAATGTACTCATTGCTAGAGAACCAAATAAAGAAAATAAAATAAAATAGTTACACACTATACAAAAACAGTTAACAGTATTTATCTTTATTATTTATATTAAGTACCTATAAGTGGGCATAACTTTTTTGCTTTATATAATTCTGCCTAAAAATTTGATTAGGCTATAAAACATTATTTTATTACCTTTAATCGTTTATAAAACTCTGTGCTACATTGTATACTTTTTAAATGATTTGATAACTTGTTGTACATTTTTATTGACATGTGTGGGGCACCTGCTATGCGATTCTCTAAGCGACACATACACGCTGCGCGCATGGCTGTGATCTGCTGTCTCTTGCTAATTGTATCAATATGAAAGAGACAGAGTCAATTCTCAGCGCTGCGGTAGCCGATGCTACCAAGGCTTTATTATTTATTCTGTGCTTTAACTTAGAGAATCGCACTGCTAGCTTGCTATATAAGTTCAGCTTGGGGAACGGTCTTGCTAATTTGTCCGATGACGAAGATTATGAGTCTGTAGTATTAAATCCTGTGCATGAAAGTATAGATTAGGGTTTTTTCGGGTGAATTTACATAATTCAAAAATATATAACGATGGGAATGTAAGAGAATTTTTAGTAGGTATTTAGTTCATTTCCAGTAATAATGTTGTTGTAATGTCCCACAACCACAACTTCCAGATCCTTTTCATATATATTTTTCTTCTTCTCTTTTTCATTTTGCTTGATTACTGGTACTAATCTGAAATAAAAATACTAAGATATACTTGTTATTGCTTACATCGCACACAGACACTCACACACAAATATAGAAAGGTTAGAGGGATCTCAAAAATGTGGTGTGCAAAGTCAATCGTTATTTAGCTTTTGAATTTATAGTAATTATTATTACTACTACTACTATTGCCCTAATACTATAATTTGAGTTTACATAATTATAAATATGAAATATAATGATAATACAAGTAGGTGACATGATTCATTTTACATAATTATGAAAATGTTATGAAGTTTGTCTGTGTATGAAATTAAACTTCTGAAAAACTAACTAAGTATGATTGATTATTTAATAAGGCTTTAAACCCAACTACCTACTTGTATCTCTCTATATGAATAAACGTTTGTTACAGAACTTTTATCTCTTTTTAAGAATAAATATTTGTCAAACGGATTTTGAAGGGGTTTTTACAATTTGGTAGCTTGGGTGCATCGCAAAATCTAAGCCATGTTTCATCTTATTCCAGTCATAACTGAAGGTATCCTATGGTGAATATTCCGAACCACATCAAAATATGTTGTGTTGCAGGCAAAAACTGTTAGAAATAATGCTTACAACCCATTATAACATTCACCGTGCTGCGTAGCGGTGAAAGAATACTACCAATCTTCCCTTGGGTGTCGTAAAAGGCGACTAACGGACGATGGGCTCACCACCTGTAACGCTGAACACATGTGCAGTCGCTATTTGGTGAAAAGTGGACTATGGTAGAGGACTGCTTGTGCTGTCGACTTTGCCCAGTCTCTGACTAACCCTTCGGGGATAATGGTCGTGATCGTGATTATAATATAATAACGATAATACATTTATACGTATTATGTATATATGTATTATAACATGTAAATAGGTACCTTGCCAGCTAGTTGAGCTTCTATTAGTTTATATTTTGATGTTGATAGACCCGACAGGTTCTATGGAGGACTGTGATAGATCTCTTACTTCCTGAAAAACAAAAAAAAATCAATGATTAATTGCTAAACGGCTAAATCAATTTCGCTTGTTCACAGATAAAGGTTAGTTTTTGACCCAATAATATTAGAATAAATGTTACCAACTGCAACAACTATTGATGTTAACTTACAATTGAATTTCTATTGTGTTTGGTTACACTGCATGTTGCTGTCAGCAAGGGGTTAATAGTTCCATTGTTTTCATTTATAATGTATAAATAGGTACCTTGGCAACTCGTACATGTTTGTAATGTCCATAAAGTAAGTGTAATCGCTCTGGTTGAACATAATATAACTATTCTTTGGCGTTCATGGACCCGACATAAACTTTATTCTATAGGGTGCTGTAATGGATCAGGTACTTCCTGAAAAACAACATTTATTATGAATTAGTAAATGCTAAACTTCTAAATCAATTTCGCTTGTTTACAGACAAAGGTAGGTTTTTAGCCCGTTACTAACCACAACATCTATTGATGTTTACTTACAATTGAATTTCTATAGTGTTTGGATACACTGCAGGTTGCGGGCAGTAAGAGGTTAATAGTTCCATTGTTTTAATTAAGATGTGTAAATAGGTACCTTGGCAACTTGTACAATATTTGTAATGGCCTTTGTAGGTGTGATGGCTCTGTTTGAGTATATATCAATTCATTTCTTGATGTTGATGGACCCGACATAAGCTCTATAGAGTGCTGGGATGGATCAGGTACCTGCTGAAAAATAGTAATTGTTCATCTCATCACTGGGCTGTTATTCTTATTGCTTCAGCGTTTACTAAAATTGGCTCACATACAATAAATTAAGCATGGCTGTGGTTTATGGTTTTAATATTAAATGTGGCAGTAACAAGGGCATGATCACTCAAGTTCTTTTGTGTGGTGATAAATTGGAATTACTAAAAACAACAAAAACTTCATCCAAGAACTTTTTGTACTATTAGTAACGAGTGTAGGCGTTATAGTTAGGTGTTTAGTTTAGTTCGAAAGTGTATTAACTCATGTGATACTGAAATTATTCAAAAATCGAACTAACTTCTGAGCTGCAGAAAAAAATATCTAACGAAGTTAATATAAAAACGTTCATCGCATTTTGCGTGCTGTACTTACCGCAACATGTTATTTAGTCTAGGATTTGGGAATTTATACAACTTAATGCCTGAGACTTCTCCACATTTCAAACACCGCATCGAACGCAAAATAAATTATCAACAACAAACACAAAAGCCATTTTTAAAATTCACTAAGAAGAAAATCAAAGTGTTGCCATCATCTTACAAAAAGATCATACTACACAGATACAAATATGTAATTATTAATGAATATATGAATATTATAACCAACGACTTCAATTTTCCGTCTTTCACGTACATTTTTCAAATTGAATTTGGATTATTTAATCAACTTTAGTGACAAAAAGTTAATATAAAACTTCTATTTCAAAAATTCCTTGTTTATAGCAACACAGAACAATCCCCAATAGGTATTTCGCCAATCGCCCATACGAAGTTGACCCCCCTTGTACATGTGCTCAGCGTGACAGGTGGTGAGCCGTTTGAAGTATGTGCAGTCTTTAATCCGTTAGTCGCCTTTTTCGACACCCAAGGGAAGGGAGGGGGTGTTAGTATGTATTCTTTCACCGCTACACGACATGGATAAAAGAGTCAGCGGTAGCGATGAGTAGCTCGCGAGCGAGTTGTTTAAAAGAGCCGGCTCACCTATTCTAGCTCACTCCCGTTCAATTTGGCTCAGTGTTCATTTTAGCTCAATTAGCTCAGTGTTTCATCGGAATATGTCGGCTCGGAATTGAAAGCGGCTCGCCTCGATATACAAAAGGGTTAGGGTGTCGCAAAGGGGGTGCAGGACAAAATTTTCTGTTGATTTTTACATGGAGCCTTAAAACATAAAATCAAAAAAAAAATTAAGGTAACTTTTTATAAAAACGCGATTATCTCGAAAACGGTGCGTCGTAGCTAAAGTGTAACGAAATTTTGGCCCCCCTGTAAAATTCCGCAGGAACCTGAACGGTATCCGATGTAGTTATAAAAAAAAAAACTTTTATTAGGAAAAATTTAAAAAAAATAATCTAAATTTTTTATGAAACTAGATTTCTGTTTCTAATAAAACAAAATACATCGAAATTCAAGATAATCTGCGCTTCGCGCTATTTCCTGAACAGTACCTACACTTAAACGACTCAAGAGCCTTCTATCTTCATGAACTACACTGAGCTAAATGAGCTACTGAGCTAGAAGTGCTATATAGCTCTTGACTATGTAAAGAGCTAAACGGCTCTTATCTCTTTAAAGAGCTAAATTTCTCATGACTAGTCAGCGGCCGTAAAAAAAAATCAATTGTTAGATTTGTTATTAACCTAAAGAAACCTTCGTGACAGACAAAGGAATAAACGCCCCACAGGCCCCACGTTGACAAAGACATTTGGGGAATTGTTCCATTACCTACCACGCTGTTGTAGGGTTTCAATGACTGCCATCTTACGACAACGACCGGATGGTTATCTAAACTAATTTTGTACTCGTGCTTCGGAAGGCACGTTAAGCTGCTAGTCCGTGTTGTTGTCGCAAGATGGCGGTCGAATAATCTACTAACCTACCAGCCTCTTCCCTTGCGCTATTGTTCATGTGGATATGTCTGGGCCCAGCTGTGGCACGTTTATAGCCTACCTAATACCTATTCATACTAAAGGTTGACATAATGGAAGACTACTTCGAGGAACAGGAGCTGTGTGCATGATTCAAAAGTAACCCCGTACTTCTTCGGTATAGGTACCGTTAGTCAAAAATCAAATCAAAAATCAAAATATCTTTATTGATAACTACTCGTAGTTTTTACAATGTGTGGGCCTCTTCTTTTAAGGTTGAAAAACCCTGTCGTAAAAGAAACTCTTATCTGTATGTTAAAAAGGCTGTAGTTACACAGGTAGGTACTTATAGATTATTAATTTATTAATTAAGGGCTAAAGTACATGCTTTTTATTAACACCATTGTTCTATGTATGAAAATTAATGTATGAAAATAAATAAACTAAACTAGTGTAAATAAAATAAATTGAACTAAGTAAGTATAATAGGTGTAAGTACTTAAATAAAATTAAATAGACTGCGTAATCCTGAAAAATCTTATTTTTTTTCCTATTATTTATTTGGTAATTATAAGTATTTATTATTATTATGCACATATCTAACGCTATCCGCTACATGTATATATTTAAAATGCATTTAAAACTACCATTCTCTTAACTTTTTTATTTTAAGGTGTATGTGTAGTACTAGTTATTGGTTGAATAAAAGTTTTTCTATAGTTTCGTAACTTTGCATTTTTAACCATGTTGTCACTTTTTTTTACAAGTAAAGTTAGTTGGTGAAAAAATATTTAAAATTCTATTTATTTTGTTGTATAATGTTACAGATTGAGCCAAAAATTGTTTTTGTGCAAATGCTGTTTTGCTAGCTTTAACGCGAACCACTGTGTTAACTTTACGTTTACATAGTAATTTTGGGTTAAAATAATATTTTTTATGTACATTAAGAATGCACTGTTGTATATATAATTGTCTAACTGTCAAAACATTAGCTTCTTTGTACAATAAATGGGTGTTAAATAGTCTCTTCTTACGCAACATAACTTTTAAAATTAGTCTTTGTACCCGTTCAATGTTTATAAATGTTGTTTTGTAGGTACCACCCCATATTATTATACAGTATAACAATAAAGATTGGACAAGGCTCACATAAATATGTATAATAAGTTCCTTGTCAGCTATCTCACGCAGGTGTTTAAAAAGCCAAATAAGTTTACGCGCTCGATTTGCAACCATGTCAAGCTGGGGGTACCAGGATAAGTTCTTATCTAATATAACACCTAGATATTTAGTTTGGTTGACACGTTCTATTTTATAACAATTACAGTTATTTGGGTCATCGTCTTTTTTACATGTATGTGCAGATATTGAAAGATTATTATTCGGTTGCATTGAATCACGAATCGAGAACGTAATATAATTCGTTTTAGACATATTTAGGGATAACAAATTTAAGTTTAACCAATGTATAACCTTAGCCAGTCCAGTCTCAGCCAGAGCAAAAACTTCCGGCCAACTATCTCCATGGAAGAGCAGAGCGGTATCATCCGCATACGAGAATACACATCCATTTATAAGTTTTAAGTTAGTCAAATCATTGATATAAATCAGAAACAAGGTAGGTCCGAGGACACTACCTTGTGGGACGCCGTAGTTATTGGAAATCGTAACATCGCTGTATGTATAGTTGTCAAGTTTGACTATTTGGGTACGTTCCTGGAGATAATCAGTTAGCAATGCATGAAAATTACCTCTTATTCCGATCCTATTGAGCTTATAGAGAAGAGTGGAGACAGAGACGGTATCGAATGCTTTTTTAAGGTCAAGAAATATACATAAGGCTTTTTTCTTATTGTCAAGGTGTAATGTTATATTTCTTGTAAGGTCCAAAATAGCATTTTCAGTACTAATACCTGTGCGAAATCCATACTGGTTGTTTGATAGAATGCTAAAAGTATTGAGAAAACTTATCATGCGACAATTTATCAATTTTTCCATAATTTTGGAAATCACAGGGAGCACCGAAATAGGCCTATAATTGTTGATATCAGCTCTATCTCCACTCTTATAAACAGGGTGTATAATTGAGCGTTTTAAATCACGCGGAAAAATACCCTGCTCATATATAAGGCTGCCAAGTAATGCCAGCAAGGGAACAAATACTGTCTTAGTCATTTTTAGAATCCTAGTTGGAATTTTGTCCCATCCAGCGGCTGACTCTGGTTTAAGGCTGCTTAGAATGGAATCAATTTCAAAAGGTTCTATTTCAATAACACCAATGGAGTTAACCTGAGAGGAAATGTCATCTAGATGTTGAGTTTGAAGTGGCAGGTTTGTTTTTATTTGTTCAGCTAATATTTTCCCGACGTTATTAAAGTGGTTATTGACGTAATCCGCAGATTCTGTAGGAGAATTTTTCAAATTAAGAAGTTCCATATTAGTGTTTTTTTCTTTATTATGATAATTTGAAATAGTTTTTATACAGCTCCATAGGGTTTTATTATTTCCTTTTGCTTTATTAAGAAGATTGCGTTCATAAGCTTTTTTTTAACTTTTTTAAAAGGTTGTTACAGAAGTTGCGATATCTCCTGTAAGAAATTTTTAATGTTTCATTTGTAGGATCGAGCCGTGCTTTTTTTTGCATGTTGTTCCTGTTTTTAATACATCTCAAAATACCCTCAGTAATCCATGGTTTTAATATTCTTTTAGATCTCGGTACATGAATAGTTTTTGTATTTTCATTTAAGCAGTCAGTAATTAATGCAATTTGTTTGTTAGTAAACAGATTTGGGTCCCTGATTATACTAAAATCAGATAGGTCTTTTGATTGCAAAGATTTTAGGGCATCGGAGTAATTTACAATAGTTTTCTGTTTAGGAGAAGAGGGATTTGCTATTTTTGCTTTAGAATAAAAGTATGTTAAGACCATTTTGTGGTCAGTGATGGTGGTATCAAGGACCGCTACTGTAGATGTATATCTTGATAAGTCGAAATTTATAAACATGTGGTCTAAACAACTATTGATCCTAGTGTTTAGTCTATGCCCAGGTTCTAGTCCATGTGAAGCCAGCATATTAAGGTATATATCAGAATATTTGTTGTGTTACCCCGAAATTATATTTATATTTATATCACCAGTTAATATGACATTTATATTAAGGTGTGGATAGTTTAGATGTGCGTCAAGGGAGTCAATGAATTGCTCAGGGTTTCTTTCAGAATGAGTTCGGTAAATACAGATGACTGAACAAAGAGGTGTAGTGATTTCAAGGCAAGAGGCTCCGTGGAAATAGATTTCTTTAGCAGAGTGTTTTATAGATGTCTTTATGAATACTACAACTCCGTCATTTTGATTTGTCTTTTTTGTGGAGCTGTATGTTGAATAGTTGTCTTTACATGGAAGTGGTTTATCAGAACTTATACGACATTCAGTTAATACAATTAGATCAACAGTTTGTTTAAGTAAACTGAGATTTATTTCTAAGTCGTCCATATTCGACATTTTATGAACGCTTCTTATATTTTGTGCAATTAAAGAGAAATTTGGTTGACTATGGGGCAGGTGTTTACATAAATTATCTATAGAGCAACTAAGAGAATTAAAATTGTTTATTTTGTCTAATTCCTGTAGTATATTAATTTGTTTATCCATTATCGTTGTAGAAAAAAGAAATGAGAGTGTTTATAATTGTAAAATGTAACTGTATTATAGGTGCAAAGAAACTAAATTTTATATAATTATTATTAATATTGTATGTATGGATGGCGTGTTCATGTAAATATTGAGTTAACATATTTAGAGCTATTGAAAGTAACATTGAATATAAGATAAACATTAGAAACGGGAGATGTTTATTTTTATGTGTAAAAGGCACTGTAATGGTTGCGTTAAGTATAAATGCTGATATATTCAAAACTATAAGATAAGGATTAGCTATGTTACAAAAAAATGCAATAAATAGAAAATGAATCAAAATACCTATTAAAAGTCACTTAATAGCTAATTGCTGTATTTGCGCTTCATTATTCACCGTGATGATCGGGGTGTTGTCGTCCATACGTAGATAGACTTTTCCATAGCTAGTCCAGCAATACTTATAGTTTTTAGATATTTTCAGGTCTCTGGCAAGAAAGTGGAGCCTGGAGGCTTTAAGCGTTAAGTTCTCCGAGATAAATATCGGGATATCGTGATTAGACTTCAATCCCAGGTGCAAAGCTCTTAGTTTCGAGTCCTTATTTTTTGAATTGTAAACTTTTGCGGCTTTGAGTACATCAGTTTTTACGAAGGTGTTGGTGAACTCAACAACAATAGTGCCCTTTTCTTTATTATTTTTATAAATTTTTATTATGTCTTTAACATCTTGTTTTGTAATATCTATATTTATATACTTTGATAAATTATTGATCATTTCAAACAAATCTTTTTTGGTTTCATTTCCTTTCAGCGGTACGTTTCGGATTTCTATATTGCTTTTACGATCTGTTCTTTGACTATCTTCAAATTTTGACTCCAGTAATATAATTTGTTCTTTGTCTCTTTTAGCTTCCAGTTCCATCTTAGCGATTTTATTTTTCAGTTCCATGTTTTCTTCAGACAGGAACGTAATAGAAGTTTGAATCATGCTGTTTGTTTGCTGTATATCTTTCAATGAGGTCAAAATTGTATTTATTTTTTTATCTTGTTCTGCAGCAAACTGATTAAATAAATCATGAAGTTCAGACGTAACCTCTTTTGTTATTTCTTGCAGTTGTGGTAATGATGTTGACGGACGTCTCTTTTTATTCCGAGCCACAATGTAGTTTGGGGGTGACTCATCCTCTAAAGTTGACATATCAGGCACAGAAGTAGACTTATCCGGCGTGCGCTGTAGCGATATCGACATCACGTATTTATAATTTAGTAAATGTTTGTTTTTTGCTATTATAATAGTTGACTGCGCTGTTGATATGCCGGGGTTCCGCGCAGTGCAATATCCGTAACAGCAAATGTCGTAGATTCGTAGCAGATGCTACGATTAGTGACGTTTTTGCGTACGTGCGGTTGTAGAAGAGGAAAGCAATTATAGTTACGACTTCTCTTTCACGCGTCGCTGGTGCTGTCCGCGAACGCGAGTAGCGGTGCCAGAATGAGACAGCATGCAAATACCTTGATAATGTGCTGGTGCGGGGCGCCGTTTTCGTCCAGTTGTCACGCAATATTAGCACTTATGTTAAATATTCGAGCGCACGTCCACACTCCATGAAGGCACAGAGGCGAGAGGAAAGGCGAAGAGTAACATATTCTTTACCATTTTGATACATATACAGGGCGTCCTACGGACATGCCACATGGAGGGAAATGTTCAATCAAACAACTCTTTTCACCTTTTAAAATAATTTATTATAAACTCACACTTGATAATTTTAAATACAAAATTGTGACTTTAAGCAGCACAAAGCTTTCTCTAGTCGTCTGCACCGTTTTGAAGCTCGTAACAGAATGCCCTCTCGCCAGGCCACGATGCTCCACCTCGGCGCGCCTCCCACCTCTTCATAATGGTAAAGTAACGCTATTGGTGGGGTCGTTGGCGCGACTGTGAGCAACATCGTGGCCCGACGTTATAGTCAAATAAGTTACTTTTAATGAAATTTGAAATAGTAACAATTTAAATAAATGCAGTTTCAATTACAATCAATTAAGTTTAGTAACACTTTTAATACAGTAAGTAATTTAAATAAGCTAAAATAAATATAGTTGAAATTAATATAGCAGGATTTTATAACAGCTCGGCCATCTGAACATTAGCACGTCCTCGTGCTCCGTGCAGTAAGATCATTAGTAAAATTAGAAATATTTCTTTCATTTAATTACATTTACAATGATAATGGCAATTAAAAATTTATTTCATATAATATTTTGATTAATACAATCAATCGTTTTATTTATCTAATTTTATTTTATTATTCTATCTATTTCTTTCATTTAAACAATTAATGATAATGGAAAATAATATTCGTTTAAACATATTTCTAATTATATAAGTATATTTGTTTTTATTGGTACAGGGACATTACATTAGTATTTTCTATTTATTACATTTATACCGCTATAATAAATAAAAAAATATTCGTTATTTTTAAACTTTTACTTCTTAGAATATTTTAATTAGTACAATCGACATTACAATTATTATTTTCATCAATATCAGATTCATCATCAGTTTCGCTATTATCACTATCATAATTAGTAGAAAAGTTTAACCACGGTTGAATTTTGTCTATTGCGACGATAGCTTCATATCTACGATTGTTTTTTCTAGTTAAAGGGGTATCTTCAATAAGAAACCAATCATTAGGGAAGACCTTGACAATTCGGTAAGGGCCCTGATATTTCGCTACGAGTTTTTTAGACTTCCCGTCATTACTTCCTACTACTCGCTCAACACGTATTAAGTCCCCTTCTTTAAAAGTTTTACCGACTTTTCTACCTTTGTTAAACCTCTCTTTATCTTTTTCTTGTTGTTCTCTAATTTTATTTCCAGTTTCCTGTCTTAATTCAACTAATTTATCACCAGTTGTTACGTTAAGAGTTTCATTAATAACATCATTGAGAATAGCTTCTGAAGTGTTAATTAACTTGCACCCAAACAAAAGTTCCGAAGGGCTTTTCTTTGTAGTGCTATGCGCTGTAGTATTTATACCAATTTGAATAGCAGCAATATACTCATCCCAGGATCTGTCATCATGGTCATGAGTTTTTGTCGATAAAGCGTCTAATATTGTCCTATTGAATCGTTCAACCTGTCCATTAGCCCTAGGCGAGGCTACGGCATTTAGAATGTGTTTTATATTTGTAGTTTTAATGAATTTTTTAAATAAATGCGATGTGAAGCAAGAACCCTGATCTGTTATAAGACGAGTCGGAGTTCCAAAATAACTTATATGTTCTTTAAATTCTCTAATAGTAGTAGTAATAGCTTTTGTGTTTCTTACAGCAGTGATATTGACAAACTTGGTAAAGCCATCTACGATTACTAATAGGTACGAGTTTCCCTTTTTGCTACGTACAAAAGGACCTAAGTGGTCAGCGTGAATGGTGTGGAAAGGGATTTCTACCTTTGGGATTACTACCTACAATATTCAAGGTACTTTCCTCCATGTGGCATGTCCGTGGGACGCCCTGTATACCTCAGAATAATAACTAAAGTTATTATTCTATGATATATACATACCTACATACATATCCACGACTATTATCCCCATAGAGTTAGTCAGAGTAAAGGTCGCCAGCCAGATGATAATTTGATAAATGGGTCTAAAAAGGAGGATTTTCTGTAAAAAAGGAGGACATTCGCAAGAAACCATTTTTAATATTATCTTACATTATTTTAATAATATTTAGC
The DNA here is from genome assembly GCA_963921215.1 of Scoparia ambigualis. NCBI lineage: Eukaryota > Metazoa > Arthropoda > Insecta > Lepidoptera > Crambidae > Scoparia > Scoparia ambigualis. Next base: position 12,462,828 of record OY992521.1, on the reverse strand, counting down.
TGAGCTGCCAATTTTTGCAAGAAGTTCTTGGTTTTTCAACAAATAATTATGAAAATCTTCAAATGTCATGTTTTTGAAGAGTTGTATTGAGCAAGAATTAAAGATCTAACGACTATGCACACTGTCTGTTCCTCTCTTTGCTCCACAGTGAAAAAACTCTTTCCACATTTGCGTTATGTGCGCTTTAACAAAAACAAAACTCGCAGATATTGAGCAGTTCTGAGAAACATTCAAATGTTTTAGCACTTAGGGTGGATTCGACCAAACTGGAATAAGACTTACTCCGTGATTAGTCTATACAAATTCGGCATTTAATCTAGATATAAGACCTTATTACAGTTTGGTCGAATCCAGCCTTAGACGTTTAGCAAAAAGGAGGACTTACAGTAGGTAAGGGAGGACGGGAGGACAAAACATGAAAAAGGAGGACATGTCCTCCTTTTGGATTTCATCACTAATAGGCAATAAGGACCGCAGAAGCAGTCCTCTGCCATGCCATAGTTCACGTTTCACACCAAATGAGGACATGTGTTCAGCGTGATAGGATGATGAGCCTACGCTGCTCTATGCAGTTGGATGTATTTGCAGTCTTTAGTCCGTTAGTCGCCTTTTACAACACCCAAAGGAAGAGAGGGGTTGTTATGGTAGTGTTTTATAGTGAACCGCTATACCATACGGCACACCATAATTTGATCACGGTATCGAAAGCGGGAATACGTACGTACCTACCTAAGACAAAATTACAACTTACCCCGTTTGTCACCACGGCGCGCTGTTTCAATGCCATACACATTCTTGATTTTGTTAAAACTATATTTATCTACTAAATCAGTGGAGGTAAGTAATGTAGACGTACCAATGACAAAATACTTATCTACAAAATAGAACCAGCAAGAACAATATCCTACGAATATTGAAATACAAATGGGAGCGCTCCAAAAATATGTATTGTGTTACCGGGAGCGTCGAGGGTGGCTATTGGAATGTTTTCGACGTCAATAATAATAACAGGGAACACGCATAGTCTACTTCGGAATAGGGCTGTCAATTGGCAACTTCATAAGAAAACATTTATTTCTCCAATTCTCGGGTGGATAAGCACTTGGCTTTCTTCTCACCTGCTGACGTTAGGTGAAGATAAGACCGATGGTGGAAGCGCACTCCACCCGGATTCCTAACATACGTACATATAATTAAGACTATTATCCCCGAAGGGTTAGTCAGAGACTAGGCAATGAGGATAGCAAAAGCGGTCCTCTACCATAGTCCACTTTTCACCAAATAGTAGCGACTGCACATGTGCTCAGCGTGAAAGGTTTTGAGTTCTCGCCGCTCTAAACTGTTGGCTGTATGGGCAGTCTTTAGTCCGTTAGTCGTCTTTTACGACACCCAAGGGAAGAGAGGGGGTGGTAGTATTCTTTCACCGCTACGCTACACGGTTACCTTATACGATTTCTTATTTACTGTGAAACCGGCTATCTTATCCCTGACGAAACGCAACAACGTTAACTTGTAGTACCCCCCACTGGAAATCGAATTCGGGAGATCTGCTTTAACCACTAGACCACAGAAGGGGTTAATGAGATTTTTCGGAAAATGTGTTTATAAGTTTACAACCAAGATCCGTATAAGGTGAACTTCTAATTAGGCTATTGTCACGCTCGGTTAGGTAAGGTGTTCGGTTTGCGATCTTGCCAGTTCCGCAACTTTCGCAATGCCGGATCACTGAATGGGAAGTCAAATTTTTAAAAACATCTCGATTTTCTCCGTGCTTCGGATGGCACTTTCGGCTTCCGACTGTTGTAAGAGGTAGGTAGTCATAAAAACCTGCAAACTGCATTGAGCCAGCGGGTGGGTCATTCAATAACCCACTACGGTCCCAATGTCCCCGTGTGCTGTTGTTCCCACGTGGGAAGGGATGTGCCTAGAAGTGCACTTGTTGACATATTATTTGTTATTTATATATTACTTATTGACACATTTTTTGTTATCCTATCCTACTATCTTATCCTACTTCCTACTATTATTATAAACGCGAAAGTTTCTAAGTATGGATCGATGTTTGTTACTCTTTCACGTAAAAACTACTAAATGGATTTGAATGAAATTTGGCATACAGATAGTTTATAACCTGGATTAACACATAGGATACTTTCTATCCAGATATTCCCACGGGAATGGGAACCACGCGGGTGATACCGCGAGAGGCCGCTAGTACGTACATATAACCGTGTTGCGTAACGGTTAAAGAATACTACCACCCCCTCTCTTCCCTTGGGTGTCGTAATAGGCGACTAATGGACTAAATACTGCAAATACATCTAATAGCATAGAGCGGCAATGTGCTCACCACCTGTCACGCTGAGTACATGATTGTATGCAGTCGCTATTTTGTGAAATTGAAAAGTGGACTATGGTAGAGGACTGCTTTTGCTGTACTCATTGCCTACTCTCTGACTAACCCTTCGGGGATAATAGTCGTCATTATAATTATGTATGTATATAGGTATGTTTTTTTTTCATCTAGCACGTGCGCCTTGTGCGAATAAAATAGCAACCCTACTTTAAGTGTCGTTGCTAGAACAAAGCAGTGAGCTCAAAGAATGGAAGCAAGGACGCAATTACAGATGTCGACGTTTGCGCGGAGGGCGCAACTTTATTAACCGGCCGTGGAGTGGAATTTTTGTTCCCACCAATAGCTTATTGGATATTGATTACCATTTGAATACGTGATCATTCTCGTAGGGTATTTTAGTAAGGGTCATCTTTAACCGTTTAACAGTCTCGCGTAGCGGTGAAAGAATACTACCACCTTGTATATTATTCTGTGCTACCATCCCCTCTTTTCCCTTGGGTGTCGTAAAAGGCGACTAACGGACTAAAGACTGCACATACAACAAAGCTTAGAGCGGTGATGGGCTCATCACCTGTCACACTGAGCACATATAATTGTGCAGTCGCTATTTGGTGAAAAGTGGACTATGGCTGAGGACTGTTTTTGCGGTCCTCATTGCCTAGTCTCTGACTAACCCTTCGGGGATAATAGTCGTTATTCAAAGTCAAAGTCAAAGTATTTTATTTGCAAAGAATAGGTATAAACAAGATGTCAAATATAAGTATAAAAATCGCTATTCAATTAATAAATATTAACATGCAAAAATAATTGATAATTAATAATTAATTAAAGAACTCATTTAAGCTATAATAACATTTTTCTAACAACCATATACGTAGCTTTCTTGTCATTAAACTTATAGGTCCCTGTTTAAATTGATTTGGGATTCTGTTATATACTTTCATGCACATAGAGTAACAACTTTTTTGATAAAGAGCAGTGTTTGGGCGGAATTCTAAGACAAGTCTATCACTGTCTCTTGTGTTTCGAGGAAATACATCCTTGGCTCGTAAAAACAATTCTGGGTGCTGTTGGACAAACTTGTATATCTCCAATATGTACATACTTGGAATGGTTAGTATGCCTAACTTTACAAATAGTGGTCTGCATGAGTCAAATGGACCTTTGTTACATATGGCTCGTATGCATTTTTTTTGGGCAATAAATATTTTATTTACATCTATGCCATTGCCCCACAAGATAAGCCCGTAAGAAATATTTGTTGTGACATAACCATAATAAGCAGACAACGTCACTTTAAGAGACGTTTTCTTCGTTAGTCGTCTTAAGACATATACAAATCTATTGACTTTGCTACAAACCTTTTGAACATGGGTAGCAAAGTTTAGGCTTTCGCTTAGTTCTATTCCCAAGAATGTTACATTGTCCGCCCTTTTAATGGTTTTATCGCCATAATGTACATTTAAATCATTCACTACACGTCCCTTTACATTAAAATTTACAAAATTAGTTTTACTTAGATTAACATTTAGATTATTTGCATTAAGATACTGGATAATATTATTAATTGTTTCGTTTATGTTATCTTCATATTTCTCTAAGGCATCAGAATAATTAGATTTAATAATAATAGAAATGTCATCAGCAAACATTATACATTGGTTTTTAGTCACTTTTGGCAAATCGTTTATATATAATAGAAACAGTATAGGGCCAAGTACGCTGCCTTGCGGTACTCCGAAATTATTTTTTAATAAACTTGAACGATCTGATACAACTACGTTATCGCCTCCTATACCATTCACTTCCACACATTGAAGTCTATTGTCAAGATATGATTTTATCCAAGAGAGACAACTTCCCCGAATTCCATATCTCTCTAGTTTGTCTAGTAATGCATCGTGCACAACAAAGTCAAAGGCTTTGGACATATCAAAAAACAATACAGTAGTTCGTTGTTTTCTGTCTAGACCCAAAATTACTTTATGAACAAGGTTAAAACACGCTAGTGAAGTCGACTTTCCCTGCTGAAAGCCATATTGTTCCGAAGCTATTATATTGAATCTGTTTAGAAATTTAAGCAATCTTTTTTGCATAGTCTTCTCAAATATCTTAGACATAACGGATATTAATGTAACTGGGCGATAGTTCTCCACGTTAGTTTTATCATTCTTTTTGTATATTGGTTTTACTATTGAGTATTTGAGAGCATTAGGGAAACAGCCTTTCTCGAATGATAAATTTATCAGAAATGTAAAGACTGGTGCTAACTCGTACTTACAGAACTTCATTACCTTTGTCGCTACTTCGTCGTAGCCACAAGAATTAGAATTTTTTAAGGCATGAATAATATTTATAATCTCCGCCAACGTTACCGGTTCTAGGAACAACGAATTCAATATAGGAGCGATTAAAGATAGTACCTTTCGCTTTTTATCGCCGTCATAAACGTACTCATTGCCAGTTAGATTTGTGTAGTACTTATAAAATGCTTCCGCTATCTCCCTTTTATTATTAATGACGTTATTGTCATGTTTTATGCCAGAAATGAAAGTTTGTGGCATTTCCGTATCAGTTTCGTTCTTAATAAGTTTCCATGATGCTCTACAAACACTCTGGCTGCTTTGGAGAAACTTGTTATTGCAATTTTTTTTAAACTATTGATATGCACTTTCGCATCATCTTTGAGTAACCAATATATTTTTTTTTATTATCACTGTTTTTATGTTTATAATATTTAAAACGCAGTGATCTCTTTACTTTTGAACAAATTTTTAAGCCCTTTGAAATCCATTTTAGTTTCGTAGAATTGTTTCTAATTTTAATTTTTAGTTTTGGAAAACAAGATTCATAGAGGGTGCAAAACAGCTCATAGAATTTATTAAATGCTACGTTCATGTTATCTGAGCTGTACATATCGGAGAACGATAAAGACCTCAAATACCCCTGAAACTTCAGTAGGTTTTCAGTACAATAGTCTCTCCTGAAAGCGAACCAGTACTTGGCACTCTTATTATCTTTAACGGGAAATGATATCATCTGCGCTGTATCATGATCTGATAGGTAAAGAGGTAATAATGCCCCAGAAGCCGAATTTATATTACTTAAAATATTGTCAATGCAGTTCTCACCTCTAGTAGGTTCATTTATATGAAGAATTAGGTTAAAATATTTGCAGACATCTCTCAAATGTTGAGATGCTCTGGAATCCACTAATGTATTTATATTAAAATCTCCAGCTACTATTAATTTATATTGTGTAAATTTTTTGAACAGTTCATGTATTGTTGCTTCTAATCTTGTTAAAAACGAATGAGCATGTCTTTTATGTGAGGTATATACACATAAGATTATCAGTTGGTATTTAGCGATGCTTACTCCACAACATTCAAATATTCCAGGCAATAGAAACCTCTCAAAAGTTTTTGTTTCTTTACAAATTAGATCTTTTCGGAGTAAGATACACGTACCACCGCGTTTTTTCCCCCTTGAGTAATTTGCAGCTAATTTGAAATTGAGCAAATTAGCATTTTTTTCTTCACCTTTTTCTAAGAACGACTCCGAAAAGCACAGTATGTCAGGTTTTACGTTAGTGTCTTGTAACTCAGATAATGTTATTTCTATTAGATCTTTTTTGGAGAGTAAACCCGCTATATTCTGGTGTAATACTTTAAAACATTTTGAATTTGTGGTTGTTTCACAATGATGAACTGTGACGTCATGATTCTTGCGAACGAAAAAAATTGTCGTCTGCTTTTTTGTTATCTTTTTGAATTGGGTAAAAGTAGTCTAGAATGGATGCTTGTTTGTAAGTGCTTATACTATGGCCAGGTAATTGGTATACAGCTTTATTATACTTATTTTGTTTACTACTACAACGTATATGCTCTCTGATGAAGGTGTAATTTAGGAATGTTTTTTTATAATGCATATAATCTATTAACAAGTTGATACTATAACATATACTTTTCAATGGACTACGGTAATAGTAATGATGACCTATGTCCAAAAAATGACAATTATTGAACTTTTTACATATAATAATAACTTTATTTAATAATAATAATAACTTTATTTATTAATAAAATATAACCTTTTACAATAATTCATTGTTGCCCTGACTCCCGAGCTAAAAAAATCTGTGTTTCAGGAGCCAGTACCTCCTATAATTTGCAGTTGCTTGTTAAACAAGTTGGTATTTACATGCTGACTATTAATAACATTCAAAACAATAACAGTTGTTTGCTGAAGTGATTTTAAGGCATTATATAACTCTGATAAGGATACAATAGGGTCATTATCATTTTCGCCTACACACAAAATCACTTTATCATTCACGTCTGTCTCTAAATTTTTGCATGTTTTAAGGATTTCTTCCGTGCACGCGAATGGTTTTATAACTGCTGAAATTTGATAGTCTTCATGCTTGTTAGTAGTTCTAGTTTTTTTCAATTCCGCCGCCAGGCCAGTACATTGCTGCGATCCTATTATAACAATCTTCTGTTTGGACTTCTTTACTATACCATCCACTAACATTTCAGACGACCTAGAGATGTCTATATTGTTTCCCTCAATGAGTTTGTTTTTGAGTTCATTTATTTGAGTCTGTAGGCTTATTATATCGTTTTTTGCTATCTCTAATTTTTTTTGTGAATCTTGAATTCTACTTTGTAGGAGAATGATAAGTTCACAATTTTTATTCGTAGAATCTTTTGTAAGTTCTTGTGGAGAAAATGATATGTGTCTGGGTTTATGACTTCTCAAGGGCGTTAATGTCTGAGCAGTTTTGACTCCCGTTTTCTCGATATTACTCTTGTCTATTGGAGTTCTACAAATGCTTTTTAATATTTGTATTTCTTTACTTAACCTTTTTATTTCTCTCTTAAATCCATTATTCTCAATTAACCTATTATCTAATTCTGCTTGGGTGCTCAAAAGATTATTTTTAAGCTCATTTATCTCATCTCTCATTTCCTGCACATCTGTCATTCTAATTGTTGAGTAGTCTTCACTTTTAGATAAAATATCAGTAGAATTATCTTCAAATGATTCTTCGCTCTCGATGGATTTCCATGACGTACTCGTAGATTGAATTGGCGAGGTTGATGAAGTGGGTTTGGGCAAAGATGGAGTCGTTGGTTTTGCCACTAATATCGGTTTCTTTCGTAATGTAATATTTGTGACTGTGAGGTCGGGTGCTGTTGTTGTTGCTAGTCCTAGGTATTCATTTGACGAGCAAGCATTGCACTTCCATACTAATCTTTTCTTAGTTTCCATTAATCTATAAAGTTTTTCCGAGAATCCTATGCAATGAAAATGGTAGTATTTTTTACATTGTGAGCATAGAATAATGTCTTTCTTGTCGCTGGTGTTCTTGCATTTATCACAAGTAGCATACTGTGGGTATTTTGTTTTGGCATTCATTATTGAGGTCATTTCGTTTCGTCCCATTTAATTTATAGCCAACAAACAGGTATTCTATGTTTTTCTACTGTATTTGTTTTAATAATAACACAAATTACATAATACAATCCAATACAAAGCATATGCAAAAAAAACAAACAAATAAACAAACAAAAAAAATAATGTAATAAATAAATTATTATACATATAATAAACGGACGGTTAAATGATATCATACATACATATATATGTTATCATTTAACTAAGTGCTGTAGATGCCTGTATCTTACAAGAGATGTCGTGTCACGGAATAAACACATGTACCTCATGTTACTGTAAAGTTGTACCTACATAAATCTAACAAAAGATATTATGCCGTCGATAATCTGTAGATATAGAAAAAATAGTATGAGACCATAACGATTTCATGATGAATGACCGAGTTGTATGGAAGAAAAAGGTACATAGGTAAGTACTGCGCCGCACAGTGTTTTATATGACCCTAAAATCGCACGCCTAATTTTTTTCTTCATTATTGGATAGAGTTTTATTTCACAAATGCTCTAGTAAAACTCCCACGTGCCGATTCGGTTTAGTTTTCGAGAAAACATTTTTTTGAAAATTGGCTATTTTATGTGCCTGAAAATTAAAAAAAAATCATTACATAAAAACCGTACGTGATTGAAATGAGCTGAGATACACACATAAATATCTCTTAAACCAGCCATATACGAAAGCATTTTGATCTTTCTAAAATGCACCAATGTTTAGTTATCAATTTTTTCTGGTTTGGCTTCAAAATTTTTTTCCCGCCGTTTTCTATGGAATCCGGATCCAATTTTAAGTTCGAGACCATTGAGATAGATAGATCTCAATGTTCGAGACATAGCGTAAGATGCCTAACTATACATGAAAAAAAACTGCGCCCTTATCTCGTGAAGACGGAGAATATAACGGTTTTAATTTTTTTGTCAGGGTTGTCAATTTTTTTCCGGTAAGTACCTAAAACTAATTTGTGATAATTATTCGCACGTATGTCGCAGTTAAGCCGGTATGTGGCATGGCCTCACTCCTTGTAATAATAATAATATTAGTACTATTAGGGTCTTTTTAAAACACTGTGCGCTGTCCTCAAATAACATGAGAACCGGGCAAGCGAGTGATGAGTATGAGACCATAATACTTTAAGGTAGTTAAGGGAAAAACTTCAACCTTGTGCTTATCAAAAATTGTATAAACCCAAACCCCCAATAAAAATACTGAATAAGCTGAGTTTATGAATAGAGTAATAATTAGGTAGCGGGACAGAATAAGTAAGTACCTACCTAAGTACGAGTATACTAAGACACGGAAGAAACGGATATCGTAGGTCACCGATCGTTAAATATTGAAACAGTTTATATTAAATATAGGTACTTCACGGTTCTTGCTCTAGGTATGTTTTGATTTGAGTGCAGTGCAAGTAATATTTGCCTATTTTGCGTTGGTGTCGACCGATTGCTGAGTTTGACAAGTTGGACTTTATGTAGTATTTATTCTTTTAAGGTGTCGGGAAGTGACAACCCCATCGCCCGCTGGGTAACCAATGCAGTCAGTCAACCGAATGATGGCGGTCAATCCATTCGAATACTTATAGCGGAAGTAAATGCTTACTCAGGGATGGGCAGCAGCATCCCTGTGATAAGACTTTCGCTCCCTGCGGTCGATGTTTCTACCACGCGGTCACCTCCCGCATAGGTAGCGCACCATAAAGTCCGGTTCGGCGAGGAAGGCAATCCACCGTAGATATGCAATAGGGTTTGGCAGACTCGGCGAATCGGCAAGGCAAGTTGGATGGCCTAGGGCGACGGTAGAGGGCATGCAGTTACTGTCTCCCAGATATATCATCTAACCTCTCCCCTGGGAGAACCGCTATGACTGGTCATAGCGGTTCTCCGTTTCACTGAATTGGGAAGAGGAAGGACGAGTGTGTGCATCTGCGTCTGCGCGAATACTTACGCACCTAAATATATCCTGCGCAAATGACTGCTTCTGAGAATGGACTTCGATTAGGTCAAAGTCCTGTGGCGATGGGAGAAGATAGAGAGGTCAGGTGCGAAGCATGCGGGGCTTTGTCCGACACCTGCACATGGGCGGTCCTAGGGGTGTGAGTACACGCCGTGGTCGCGTTTGTACTGCAAATTGGGAACGACAGTACGGACTCGGCAGCACCTAGGATGACAAAGCAGCCCTATTTAGGGAGGCACTGCTTTCCTCGCTCAGCTGAGGAGGGGGCTAGAAAAGGTGCCCTAAAGAAATGCCCGTCCCCGCTGGAAGGTGGTAGTGACCGCGGCTGCCATCGCATCAACTAAATTTGTGGTCGACGTAACAATAATAAAAACATAAAAACAACTTTGATGACATTCAGCGCGAGGAACGTCAGAACGCTTATAGATCGAGATAGCAATGCTTGCCAAGAACGCAAAACTGCCATAGTAGCTCGAGAGCTTCGTCGTTATAAAGTAGATGTAGCTGCTCTCAGCGAAACACATCTTGCCGACGAAGGAGAGCTGGTGGAAGATGGTGGCGGTTACACTTTCTTTTGAAAGGGTACCGCTGCCTCCGAACCCCGGCGATCAGGCGTAGGATTTGCAATTAGGACTCAGCTAGTAAAGCGACTAGAGGAATACTCCGTACACATCTCGGACCGCGTTACTACATTGCGCCTTCACCTGGATAAGGACAACTTCCTTAATGTCATCAGTGTCTACGCTCCAACGCCAGATAAGTCTGATGACATAAAGGACAAATTTTACGATGAGTTAGCTCAATGTCTAGATGCAATAAACGCCAAAGAGCAGTTCTTATTGCTAGGCGATTTCAATGCCAGGGTTGGATGGACTATGAGGCATGGCCTGGAGTTCTGGGTAGACACGGAGTAGGCAAAATGAACAGTAATGGTCAGTTACTACTCAGTCTTTGTGCTGAATATGAGCTAGCAATTACGAACACAATGTTCAGGCTTGCCGCTAAACATAAAACCACGTGGATGCACCCAAGATCCAAACACTGGCATTTGATTGATTATGCCATTGTGCGACAAAGAGATATCAGTCAAGTGCAAATAACCCGAGTAATGCGTGGTGCACACTGCTGGACTGACCACCGACTTATCGTCACTAAACTCCGACTCCGTCTCCGACGCCCACGTAGATCTATAGTGAAAAAGCCTGCGTCTCCAAACGTGGACAGGCTAAAAGACCACGAGGTACATCGGGAGTATTGCGAAGCCCTATCCGAGAGACTATTGTCAGTCAGTGAAAGGGATGATGTTGGTGTTGCTTGGGAAAAGCTGTCCACTCATCTGATGGAAGCCGCTTCCGTTACATTAGGTACTAAAACCGGAGTAACGAAGACTGGTTTGATGAGAATGACCGGGTTCTTCGGACAGCTCTTGACAAACATCGAGATCTTCTGCGACGGCATGGCAGACGAGGTGGGAGCGATGTAGTCAGAGCTAATGACCAAGAAATACGTAGGCTGTCTCGACAAATTAAAGACAAGTGGTGGAGGGACAAAGCTTGTCAGATACAGAGGCTCGCTGACACAAACCAGCTTGGAGAGTTCTATTGCGAGGTGGGAAAATTGATGGGTATGTCCTATAAAGCAAAAGTGCCTCTGCGAGCTGTAGGTGGCAACCGTTTGCTGACAAGCAAGGAGGACGTACTACAGCGTTGGGCAGAACACTTTAACTCATTGCTCAACGTAGATCGATCTGCTATGCGATTCTCTAAGCGACACATAGACGCTGCGCGCATGGCTGTGATCTGCTGTCTCTTTCCAATTCTATGAATATAAAAGAGACAAAGATATTTCTCAGCGCTGCGGCAGCCGTAGCTATCAAGGCTTTAGCTTAGAGAATCGCACGGCAGCTGATCTACTACGCATCAGTTTGCTGCCCCGACTCCCCGTAGCCATCGAGCTGGATGAGCCCCTGTCGCGTGATGAGGTTGTTACAGCCATCAGGCATCAAAAAAACAAGCGTGCAGTAGGCATAGATCTTATACCAGGCGAACTGTTAAACTACGGTCAGTGTTGCCAGACCCGATCAGAACTTTTGCTCACACAGGTTTTTAAAAGTGCCCTTTCCGACACAAAATCGCCCATACCTATCCGTTAAAAAGTTTTAACTAACTAACTTTTAGTTTAAAACTTAAAGTTTTATATTAAACAATAACGACGTGTAGGGGAATCTATTGTACCTTCTTGACAACACCCATTGTACACACGGCGGCAGATCAACCTACCCAAAACTGTCAAATTTCTACAATCAATTTTGAACTTTATTGTCTAGTTTTAAGGATCAATATTCATTGGAGAAATTTGACAGTTTAGGGTAGGTTGATCTGACGCCGTGTGTACCTAGAGCAATCTAACTTCTTGGCGGGAAAGTGAAGCCTCATGTCCGCAGTTTTGTTTTATTTTCTATAATTTGTGTTTTGTCGTATATTAATGTGAAATAATGGTGGATTATTTACTGTTAAGTGTTCGTAAACGTGCATGAGTGTTGGCAAATAAAACAAAACAGTGCAACATCACTTTTCAAATTCTCTTAAGAAGTCCGTGTGAGATCTCAGTAAAGTCCCACATCTTTACTGGAACTCAAGGGGTTTGGGGAGAATATCATTTAGCAATAAACGTTCATATTATTATCACTCATTATCATCTACTTTAAGCATAATCAATGAACTCTAATATTACGACTAAAGGCTAGTCCTTCAGTTGTAATATTAGAGTTCATATCCATTGTCAGGAAATAAAGTTAAAAAAAAACTAGAGCTATCTTAAAATTTTTTGAAACTCCCACCCTTTAAATAAATTTTGTCTTTATATTAAAAACTCTAACGTGAAGTTAAGTTAGTTATGAAATCGGAACCGCTACAACCGCTGTACGAGTACTACGAGTGAAGCAAAAAAAGGTAAAATATGATTTCTTACTGAAAAAATACGTTTTTTTATTTTATTTCATGTTGGTTTATTCACTATATTAAATATTTAAGAAAACCTTTTATAAGCTATCTGAACTCAGTTATTATAGCTAACTGTCACCAAAAATGTTTCAACTTAACCTAGAATATAATTCGTAACATACGTAACTTAAAATAACATAATACCTAATTATTCATAATATGATCTCTGATTATCTGATTAAGTTACGCCATCTGTTAAAGTATTATTATAGATTTTGTTTTAATTTACTAGACAAATAAAAGTTATTTTGTTCATTTATTTAACCTTTTTTTTTTTTATACTAAGCCCGGCAAATGACCCCACTCCACCTGATGTTAAGTGGAAATGAGGTCCAGGCGCGAGGACAACTGGTGCAGCGTAAGAGACGTAGCATCAGTCATCCTCACTCTGCCGGCCCACAAAGTGCTTCTTCACGCCTCGTTTGAAGGACCCCATGTCATAGGTAGGAGGGAATATGTGTGCTGGTAGACTATTCCATCTTTTGGAAGTGCGGCAAAGAAACGAGTCACCAAATTTCTTTGTGCGAGATGGAATGTTAGAGACTGTAAATTGGTGACTCCGGAGAGCAGCACGCGTACTCCTATGGAGGAAGGGAGAAGGAGGGATGAGGTCAAAGAGTTTCACAGAGCACTCGCCATGGTATAAACGGTAAAAGACGCTGAGTGACGCAATATCTCTACGCAATTGCAAAGGCTCGAGAGTTTTAGTGACCTCTGCATTGCCGATAATGCGCACAGCGCGGCGCTGCAATCTGTCCAAGGCATCGAGAAGGTACTTTGCGGAGCCGTCCCAAAGGTGAGAGCAATACTCCACGCAAGACCGCACCTGTGTCTTGTATAATAGACACAACTGATCAGGCGTGAAGAATCGCCGCACCTTGTTCAGGACACCGAGTTTACGTGAGGCATTTTTAATCACGGTTTCGATGTAGTCCTTTTGGTTCAGATCGCAGCGGATATCCATACCGAGCATGTTAATACTGCTCTGCAGGCCTAGAGATGTACCCTGAAGAGAGGGAAGGGGAAAGAATGGCGACTTTTTCGCTGTGAACGCGCACATCTGTGTTTTCTTGGCATTGAACTCCACCAGATTATCGGAGCCCCATCTAGAAATGAGGTCCAACACCCGATCGAGCTCAATGACATGATTTGCTCGCTTCATTTCGGTGTCTACCCGCCCAGCCGTTGGGTGCCCGTTATATCCCCCATGCACTGTGCTATCATCTGCATAGCAATGAATGTTTCCAAGAGGAAGCATGTCATTGATATGCAGAAGGAACAGCGTGGGGGATAGAACGGAGCCTTGAGGAACACCAGCGTTCACTGACATCAACCGCGAAGCGCATCCATCCAAAAGGACACGGATTCTACGCTCATGCAGGAAGCTGGCAATCCAGGTACAGAACTGAGCGGGCAAACCGTATGCCGGGAGCTTGGAGAGAAGAGCTTTGTGCCAGACCCGATCAAAAGCCTTGGCTATGTCAAGGCTAACTGCCAGTGACTCGCCACGCTTGTCAATAGCCTCACCCCAGAGATGTGTGACGTACGCTAGAAGATCACCCGTTGACCGTTTTGGCCGAAACCCATATTGACGATCGTGAATTAGGGAGTGATCTTCTAGGTATCGAATAAGCTGTTTGTTCAATATTCGTTCTAGGATCTTACACAACACTGAAGTTACGGCTATAGGGCGGTAATTAGTCGGATCTGACTGATCTCCTTTTTTAGGGATCGGTTGCACATTAGCTTCTCTCCAAGATTCCGGCACACAACCCGAAGAGAGCGAGAGACGGTACAGACGCGTTAACACAGGGGACAACTCCGCTGCGCACATTTTCAGGACTATTGCTGGGATGCCATCAGGACCGTTAGCTTTCCGGACATCGATTGACTGCATTTCCGCACGGACATCACACTGCCTGATTTTAATATCAGACATTGTGTGGCCACAGTGAGGAATTGAGGGTGGCTGTGCATCACAGTCATCGATCCGGGAGTTAGCCGCAAAGAGTTTGGCCAGGAGATCGACCTTTTCCTGCGGCTTGTGAGCTAAAGTTCCGTCAAGACATCTCAGTGGTGGCAGCGAGGGTTGGCAGAAGTTGGATTGCACGGCTTTGGCCAGACGCCAGTAGCTACGGCTGCCCGTAGGATGCGTCAGGAGTTCTTGGCCTACTCGTGCAACGCGCTGGGCATCCGCTCTAATGTAGGCCCTCTTACACGACTTGGTGGCATTATTATAGGCTGCTTTTAGCGAGCGAATTTCGGGAGCCCCATGAGCTTTACCTCTGATCCAAGCGCGGTATGCCGTCTGTTTGAAAACCTAACCTTATTGCCCATATTTTACCGGTTCCAAGACCTTTCCGCCCTTTTAGCCCTTCTTTTAAAAAAATCCTAAAATTGCCCATGGCGTGGGCAATTCTCCACGGTCTGGCAACACTGAATACGGTAATGATGAGCTGCATACATCTGTTTGGCATCGTTTTGTTCGCATTTGGGCTGAGTAGCAGGTCCCGTATGATTTTAAGATGTCTCGCATTCAGGCTCTCTACAAGAGCAAAGGAGGCCATTCAGATTGCAACTCTTACCGTGGTATTTCGCTTCTAACAGCATCTGGTAAGGCCTTTGCCAGAGTACTGCTAAATCGTTTAACCCAAATATCTGAAAAGATTCTGCCTGAAACCCAATTTGGCTTCCGACCAGATCGAGGCACATGCGAAGCTATCTTTAGCGTCCGTCAGTTGCAGGAAAAAAGCAGGGAACAAGGCCATTATTTGTTGACCTAGAGAAAGCGTTCGACAGTGTGCCTCGTGAAGCCCTGTGGTTGGTACTCGAGAAGCTGGGATGCACGGAGAAGTTTATTAGGCTTGTAAGACTCCTGCACGACGACATGCAGTGCTGCGTCGCCGTAGACGGCGAACAGTCGGAATTCTTTCCCGTTACCTGTGGGGTGAAACAAGGGTGTGTGCTAGCCCCTACACTGTTCGCCTTATACTTTGCAGTTGTATTTAGGGAAGTCTTACAGACAGTAACCGCAGGAGTCCACATACGCTTCCGTACCGATGGCAGCCTTTTCAACTTGGCCAGATTTAGAGCGCGGACAAAAGTTTCACATGCAGTGGTCTCAGAGATCATGTATGCTGACGACCTTTGCTTTCTAGCAGAATCCCCAGATGACCTGCAACTACTTATGTCTGCTTTCCACCAAGCTTGCTGCAACTTCGGCCTTAAAATTAGTGTCAAGAAGACGGAGGTGATGTCTTTGGACTCACATGGTCACGAGGCACTGGCCATTCAGCTTGGGGAAGACGTGCTGAAGCAGGTAGATAAATTCCGATATCTGGGGAGTACTATTACATCAAACGTTTACGTAAAATCATGAACATAAAATGGTCTGATCGAGTACGAAATACCGAAGTTCTGCGGCGAGCCCAGGTCGGTGGAATTGAGGTGTATCTGATGCGTCGGCAGCTTCGGTTGTGCGGTCACGTATCGCGTATGGCGGAAGAGAGAGTGGCGAAGCGCATCTTTTATTCTGAGCTAGAAGTTTGTAAGTGGAAACATGGCGGACAACTTCTCAGATATAAAGACGTTCAGAAATGACACATGAAAAGATGCAACATCGAGCCCTCTCGATGGGAAGGTTTGGCTGCACAGCGCCCCGAGTGGCGCAGGCTGGTGCAGGTCAAAGTACGCGATTTCGAGGAGCAACGTAAAGTTGACCTCGACGCCAAGCGCCACAACCTGAAAACCCGCCCGCCTGCTGCCATTGATTACCATTACCACAGAATAATTAATAGTACTACGCCATTACGTAGCCGGTGTGCTCACGTGCCCTCAATGTGCGCGGGGGTTCACCTCCAAGATCGGCTATGTCAGTCATTTTCGGGCGCACGAGCGCCGCACCAACTAAGGAGTCTAAGCAGTCGCCATGGCCGAAATCGGCCGGATGGATCATCATCAGTATTTATTCTGTGCTTATGTTATGTGAACTTACGTCGGTTGTCGTAAAACCCGTGTTGCCTTCTATTCGAGCCTAGAATTGTGCCAGAAATTAACTATACGATTATACCTCTCTATCAATATAATTAGTAGATATCTTTTTACAACTAAGACACAACTAGTAATAATATTAATAATACCGATAGCTTGGGTCTATCCCCGCTGCCGGTGGCAACCTAGGTTAAGTTTTTATAATATTTTGTATTGTACTTAAATGTTTTATTTTATATAAAATATTTAAAAAAAATGCTTAATAAAGATAATACTTAATAATAATAATAAAATTTTCTACACTCACACCAATTATCTAGCCCAAAAGAAGCTTCGCTATGAAACTCGTTAAATGGTTACTACTACACAAATGATAAATATACTTAAAATACTTAAATACATACTTATTATACATAGAAAACACCCAGACCCGAGACAATTTAGAACAACAATAATTTCTAAATTGACCAGACCGGGGATCAAATCCGGGATTTCAGAGATGGCGACACCATGAAAACCGGTGTATAAACCACTCGACCAAGGAGGTCGTCACTAGTCTCAGCCTCGGACCAATGATATTTGGTCCGAGGTCTCAGCACTTAATAAAGACGTCTGCAACTGCCGTTCTAAAAGGAATGTAATATAAAAATATACACTTGGGTTGGAAAACCGCACGTTCAGAAAGCTTAAAACAAAAGCGCGCAAACTTTATCTCACGATTTTCCTGTTTGCATTGCGATTTCAATGCATTTTTACCTTTTACTTTGCCGATCCCGGAACAGTTTTGGCAATTAGCCGCAATGAAAAAGCGTCTACCTACGCAAATGGTGCCTCCATTTTACGATTTCAACGTTGATGGAAATAGAATTTGCCGCTTGTGATTTACGTGATGTAGCGTAGGGAGGTGTAAGATGTAAGTACCTCCAGGATCAGCATATAAAATGTTACAAAAAAAACATACTAAAAATGCAAAGAACAGACGAGCGAGACGAAGAGAGACGGCAGGCTCAACGTCAAAGAAGGACCCCGAATCTAATGAACTTGCATGTAGATATTACCACTTCATGCTAAAGCTACGATTTCTACGAGCAAGTGAAGTCAGTCCAGACCATTGTGAGTATTTAGAGTAATTACCAAATAAATTACTGTATTATGACAAAGTATTTAGAGTAATTACCTACCTACTAAATTAATTACCTAATATACCGTATCGCGTAGCGGGCGAAAGAATGCTACCACCCCCTCTCTTCCCTTGGGTGTCGTAAAAGGCGACTAACGGACTAAAGACTATACATGCATCCAACAGCTTAGATCGGCGATGGGCTCACCACCTGTCACACTGAGCACATGTGCAGTCGCAATTTGGTGAAAAGTTTACCATGGCAGAGGGCTACTTTTGCGGTTCTCATTGCCTAGTCTCTGACTAACCCTTCGGGGATAATAGTCGTGATTATATTACATGTATGTAATAAGTATGTACTATCGCGGACTCGTCGCTTTACCAGTCTAAAGGTCAAAATCCCTTGCACACCGCGTCGTCTATTTGGTACGGGCACGTACCCGGGCGGTCGGTGCGCTTCATACGAAAATCGCTGCAAAGTGGTAAGTCTTTAAGTTAAGTGGATGATAATGAGTGCTAATCAACGTTTAATGGTAAATGATTTTCCCCCAAACCCCTCGAGACTCAATAAGCTGTGGGAATTTTTTGAGGTCTCACACGGACTTCTTGAGAGAATTTGAAAAGTGATGCTGCACTTTTTTGTTTTATTTGCTAACACTCATGCACGTTCACGAACACTTAACAGTAAATAATCCACCATTATTTCACATTAATATTGACGAAAACACAAATTATAGAAAATAATACAAAACTGCTGATATGACGCTTCACTTTCCCGCCAAGAAGTCTTGCAAGTAGTTAGACAATAAAACAGTTTTTTTTAAAATAATAGATGGAGGCAAACGAACTGGCGGGTCACCTGATGGAGGGTAATCTCCGCCGCCCATGGACACCCGTAACACCAGAGGAATCGCAGATGCGTTGCCGGCCTATAAGGAAGGAATAGGTTTTAGGAAGGAATTAGGAATTGTGAGGGGGAGGGGGGAGG
Source organism: Scoparia ambigualis (assembly GCA_963921215.1). Lineage (NCBI taxonomy): Eukaryota > Metazoa > Arthropoda > Insecta > Lepidoptera > Crambidae > Scoparia > Scoparia ambigualis. The sequence continues at coordinate 12,443,962 of OY992521.1, read as the reverse complement.
GCCTCCGGAATCCTCACTGGCCGGACGGAACACAACAGCACCAGTTTTATGTAAAAACGACTAATTTCGCTCAGAAATACCTTAAGCGTGAGATTCTTTTTAGTAAAAGTAAGTGAAGTTCAGCCTGTATACTGTCCCACTGCAGGGCAAAGGCCTACATCTAGGGTTGCCACCTTTTTTTAAGACAAATAAAGTATTTTTTTATTTTGTCAAAACAAAAATAAAGTATGTAGGTAGTCACGAGCATCAATATGTATACACTTCGACTCTTAATCCATTGTATTAAGAGTTACAATTGTTTACATATTTTTGCTTGTGACACATAGCTTAAAAAAGAGTATTTATTTATTTGTCCTTAAAAACGAATTTTGTGTTCCTCTTTGCGACATTTAACAAATATTTGTCTGTAAATTGTCTTTTACGTAAATACGTAAACCTACATTATTGGTATAGATTATAAAGTACGCCCACATGAAAAAGAGGACAATACCCTATTTTAGAGTACGGGTGGCAACCCTACCTACGTCATTGAATTGAAATCAAGTCTTCGCTACAATTCACTGGCTTAATCACCACGCTTGCAAATGTGGGTTGGTGATCACAAACCCCGGGCTATGCATCAAAAATCCGAAGACACATATTGCCCGACCTGCTACCCTATCGGCTAAAAAATATGAATATGGACATGGGCTTCATTTGGCATTTGAAGCCCATAATATGCCCATACAAGGACAAAATATGGGCTTCAAATTACAAAGGAAGCCCATGTCCATATTTTTTAGCCGATAGACCCACTGCCGGCCTAGCATGCGCAACACGAGAACTCTTCTCGACCCGTTTTCTTGTGTTTTATTCATTTACCTCTAATGTCTATTGACACTAAAGACACATGGATGCGCTTAGAACTCTACATAATATGTGAAAAATAACTTATTGGTAGTTTTTGCATAATAAACTGTGATATGTTTGTCTACAAACCTTAACATGACAACTTAAAATGATTTGTCGTCTCTCGTCCGCGACATATCTCGTGTTGCGCATTGCTAGGCCTACACTGGGGCTCTGCTGTCAACTATTAGTAGCAGTTAGGGTTGCCACCTTTTTTTAGGATGAATAAAGTATTTTTTCATTTTGTTGGAACACAAATAAAGAACATAGCATAAAAAAGTAAGTACTACTCTGTCAAGAAAGTACCGGGAAAAGATCAATAATACACAAAATATTAGTTATTCATCCCAATTTATTTTATCGCCTTCAAAGTATGCTCCTTTAGAAACAATACACTTACGCAAACGAATAACCCAACCATCAAAACATTTTGAAACGCTTTTTCCGGAATTGAGTTCAGTTCTCGCCGCGAATTCTCCTTTATGTCTTCTACCGAATGAAAACGGGTACCACGAAGTGGTAATTTAATAGAGTTTAGGAAAAAGAAAGAAGTCGGCTGGAGCCATATCTGGTGAATAAGGTGGTTGCTCTATGGTATTTGTTGAGTTTTTGGTCAAAAATTCGTTCACAATGATGGCCTTGTGCAAGGCGCATTATCGTGGTGCAAAATCCAAGAGTTTTCTTTCAACAAATTTGGCTTTTTTCGTCGAATTTGCTCTCTTAAACGCCGCATAACGTTTAAATTATATTCTTTGTTTACCGTTTGACCTTCCGGAAAGAATTCCAAGTGCACAACACCGCGATAGTCAAAGAAAACAGTCAACATGACTTTGACTTTTGATCGACTTTGACGTGGTTTTTTCGTTTTCGGTTCAGTCGGAAGGCGCCACTCCGAACTTGTTGACTAGTTTGCATGTCAAACTCGTAAACCCACATCTTGTCACCAGTAACAATGCGTTGCATGCATGTTGGGTCGGAATTAACTCGTTCTAGCATGTTCTCAGCGACTCTTATGCGATTAAGTTTTTGAAGAAAATTCAGGTCTTTTGGGACTAGCCGAGCGACAACATGTTTCATACCCAAGTGATTATTTAAAATGGTACGGATCGACTCGTGAGACACAGAAAGTTCAGCGGCTATCTCTCTCAAACTTGAATGAGGATTTTCAGTCACCATTTCCTTCACTTTTGCGATGTTAACTCCAGTTGAAGACGTTGATGGCCTACCAGAGCGAAGCAAATCTTCCATCACATCTCGACCGCTTTTGAACGCTTTGTACCACTCATAAGCACGTGTTTTTGATAACGTCAATTCACCGTAAGCCTTCTGTAACATTTACAGTGACTCCGAACACGAAATTTTATTGGCGACGCAAAATTTAAGACAAACTCTTTCTTCGATGTTTTAATCCATTATGAAATACGCAATACACACTAGATATAAACTAACTAAAAACAGCACTGTACTTCATCTACCTAAATAGCAGATGCAACTCAAACTCCGCTTCAAAATGGATAACAGTTGAAGTGCCAATATAACAACAAAAAAAAAACAAAAAATTTAATTTGGAATCATAAACAAATCATCCGTTCCTGAAACTTTTTTGACAGAATGTGTTTATTTATTTGTTCTTAAAAACGTATTTTGGTTGCTCTTTGCGACATTTAACAAATGTTTGTCTTTTACGTAAATAGAGTATTTTAGCGTATTTTATTTGTGTCGTAGATTATAAAGTACCTACGCCTACATGAAATAGAGAACAGGACAATACTCTATTTAGAGTAGGTACGGATGGCATCCCTAATAGCAGTAAGTACTTATTACTTTAATCATACAGTGCGTAATTCGTATGGGAATTTACAATGTCAGATTAAAGGTAATATCTACTGTTCCAAGAGTGATGGTAAGGCCCAGATGACATTCCCAGATATTTTGAAGCCTTTGAATTGGTGTGAACGTATAAACTAATTATTTATTTATTTGAACGCCTTTTAAAGCTGTTGAAACTGTTATCGAGTTATTATTATCACTCGTACCAGTTAGTTGCATTAGCAGACAACTTATAGAACTTCCACTGAGCTACTTCACTTGTAAAATCTGGAGTTTCTGCATCAAAGGAATCCATAATGAATTTAGACAATCCAGTAGTAGGTACGTTGCTAGGTAGAAGTTTTGAACTACGATTTTGTTCCAAAGTGGAACTTTAGAGCCAGAATTATTCACAAGATAACTAATAATACTAATAATACTTATTTAATTGCAAACTGTGTTTCAGATTTTTCAAGGCATTGATCTCTCACCCAGAGGAGCTCGAAGGCGCAGCGGCTAGCGTGTTCAGCTTGCAATTTTGCCCGATAAGCAACTTTCGCAATGCTGGGTCGCCTGACAGGTGACAAATTAAAAACATCTCGAGCTTCTCCGTGCTTCGAAAGGCACTTTAAGCCGTTGGTCCCGGTTGTAAGATGGCAGTCGTTAAAACCTACTAACTCGCATTGGGCCAGCGTAGTGGATTATGACCCAATATCGCCACGTGCCTATGTCCACGTGGGAGGCATGTGCCCAGTAGTGGGACGTTTATAGGCTGATGATGATGATCACTCACCCGCATAATGACAAGCGGTGATTAAGGAGATAGGCTTACCCGTTCTGTTTGTAACAACACAAGCTGAGGCGGGGTCCTGATTGACAATAGTCTTTTTTGTATGTATGTATTTTTATATGTTTGTCAATAAATGTTTCTCTCTCTCTCTCCATCAATTGTAATAATGATTTAATTCATAGCCTTTCCCCATCTGTGGAATAGACTCTTAATTTACTTAACTAAAAGTAAATGTACTCATTCTGTAAATTATTATGTGAACTGTTCAAATATACTACCAATTGATGTACCAAAAAAGGTTTTAGTCAATTAGATTACTTTCGTAACAGACTCCATTATTACTTTACAATATGGCTGCAGCCATATGAGAAATTTGTTTCAGAAAGTACTTAATACTATCTATATAATTTGGAATCGATTATGCAAATCAATGAAATACTCGACCACCGATTTTATAAAAAAAAATATTCTTATTCATTTGTGACAGAAGTTACCTCAAAGCAAACTTTATATAAGAGCTAGTTTAAGGTATTGTGTTTCGGTCTTGGAGATTTGATATTTTGGTTTTGACCGCCTCTGAGGATTACAGTACTAATGGTTAGACCACCTGTCTCAGACCAAGTAGTTTTGGGTTCGACTACCACATTTGAACTACCACGTTTGGGATTTGTTTTAATTCCGCATGGCTAGCTACCACCATTTTATTTAAATAAGTCGCCTTATCACATTTTACGACATTGTTGTGTTCACTTCCAACAGGTAGAGATATTACAGCCAGTTCCTCGGTATAGTTGAGGAGTCCGTGTAAAGTGCTCTTCCTCCATCACCTACTATCAGAGCAACACAAGCTATCTGAATTTGCATAGATGTTTTTATAATACACAACTTTTAAACAGACAAAGTCTCGCTTAAAACTAGACTAGAACACAAAAATAGCATAATACCCGGAAAGTGTAAAGACAAATAGCTACTAATATATACTTACAAAAGAATGTAGCAAAAGTTTTAGTAGTTTAATAGCACCGTCCGGAGATTTATAGGGGGCATTCGGCAAGAAAGAATATTACGCCCGTGATTTATGCCTCACCTGCTGATATGACGTCACTGAAGGTAATGACGTCGATGCAACTATGAGAAGCTTATGGTAACCGATATTTAAATATAACTATCATTATGGACAGCAATTACGTATTTTCGTAAATAAATAATTAAGAAAAAACGGGATTTTTACCATGTTAAAAATCCTGTTTTTTCATAAAAATAATTGTAGTGACCATGAAAGTTTAAAATATTATTAAATAATTACGATAATAAGAAGATTAATCTTTTAGTAATTAGAAAACTCATTTATAAAACTTAACTAATGAGCTAAAGAGAAAAGTACAACTTTGAATTTATGATAAACCCACTTTACTTACTACAACAACTAGGGTCAACGGCTTATGCCTTCCAAAACATGTAGATCTAAGACACTTTTAATTCTATCACCTGTTTGGTGATCCGGCATTACGAAAAATGCTCAGTGACATCAATCATCCCAAATCACAGAAGCCGCTGCATCGAGCTCCTCAATTCCACTATATTGGCGGCTTACGATTTCTAAGGGAAATCACACCACACGTTATTTCCGCGCAATCACTTAACCAGTCAGCAATGTAGGCATTGTGTGAGCCCAAGTGCGCGATGGCTGCGTTTGACACATCCGAGGAAAATGGATGAACAACCTACCCGTTTATTAAGTGTTATTCCGCCACTGAGCCAGGGACGGTTCTTAAGCCTCGCGTACGTTGCTGTGATTATTTTTGCAAGAGGCGTTTTGTTTGTTGTTTTTCGCCTGTGAAGCAGACACCTTCCCGGACACCGAGGGGAAGGATGAGGTGAACTCTACACGAATACGACATCAGGCGGTTGGCGAAGTTATGTCAGATTCCTACTGACAAAACACCCCAATGAAATTGCCATAAACCTGAAGAGATTTATATAGACTTCATAGGATGCCATCGTCCCGTGGGGGAGGGGGGAGAGGGGGACGCATTTTGCAAGAGGCAAATTGCGTCCAACTAGAGATGGGCATTTACCCGGTAAATACCCGACTTGTGGGTAAATACCCATTTTTACCTATTTTTACCCATCCATTTTTAATTTATACCGGGTAAAAATTAAAATCAGTTTAATTTAAACCAATTATTGAATTTGGTTAAAGATACTATTACATACCGACTAAAGCATATTTTTAAGTCATTCAAAGTCTAATACTTAGTAGGATTCTATTCATTTTTGAGCTGAGGCACAACTTGTGTTATTAAGACATTCAAAATGTTCATACGTTATAGTTATCATTTCTAGTTAAATTTCTGTTTTCATTATAATATCATGTCTGGGACATGCACCCTGGTATTTCTGGTTCTTTTAGGTATTTGAAATACGAATCTCGGTTCCTTAAAAACTACTTTTTTATAATAGATGGGCTTGCTCTTTGCCACATTCTTATCCGTAAGTAGTAGGGATTCGAGAGTTCTGGCTCACTCAAAACTGGCCTTCTTCTAGCCCTCGCTCGGCTAGTGCGTTAGCTCTCAGTTGATTTACTAATGAATCGTTAATGACTCGCCGGTCTTAATCACACAATTCCCGATGTACCTCATTATATCGATTCTGATGCACCTCATTATCTAATGACGTACCGTCACTGTAGTCTTGTCCAGTTACTAATATGCGGTTGTATTTTATCGATTCCTCAGGAAAGCGCTTTGTCTTCATCCCACCTGATGTTAAGGTCATCCCTTAGTAAGACCAAAGTGGAGGCACACTTCACCTGGAATCCTCTAAAAAACTACTAAGGCACTGGTGGCAACAGACTTAAATAAGATAAAATGTTAAAACGGATTTTTTCAAGTCCTACCTACCAAACCGAGTACACACATGTGCAACCCCTGCTGGGAATCGAACCCGTGACCCTGACTCTGAGACCGGGGTGGTCCTAACCACTTAACCACAGAGGCGGTAAGTGAGTTAATTGTAATCATGGACATTCTGTATGCGTGAAATCTTCTTCATGGACCATCTCTCGTGATATATTTTTGCTGTTATAATACACCCATACTTACTAACTTTCTGATAAGAGTGTATCTTAATAACTTTGTTCATTATAATTAGGTAAACTCTATTAACTTGTACTTTGAAACTAGTTTATCTGCTCGTTTAAATTAAAATAACTACCGAACTTGTTTCTTCGTGATTGAGAAACACACATTGTTCATTAAAATTAGATTTTTGTTTTGAAAGTAACATTCTCCTAAATTACAGTTCAAATAATCATTACATTAACTATCTTGTCTTGTTAAACAACATCGAGTTAGATATCTTAAGTAGAGTAAGTTCAAATAGTCATTAATTACTAAAATTGGTATAAAACGACCTGATTTTATCTATTTTCGATACTCGTGGATAGGAAACTACTACAAGTGCTCCGTTCTGTATTCAACACCTGTACCATGAATGTAAGTAAAACGTTTTTATTTTTTATTTTCTGAGTGAATGTTCTGATTTGTTCTGACTTCTGTCTAACGTATATGATGTGCATAAAACTGATGTGATTCGCTTTCATTTTTTAATTACTGAGTGAATGTTCTGATTTTTTATGACTTCTGAGTAACGTATAAAATTGTACTGGTTGTTACAGATTGCTCGTTCTACATTCAATGAAGACGATGACGATGTGGTGTTCCAAGAAAACACGTATAAACATTATTATTACCCACAGTCGGACGACGATGAACTTCCATCGTTGCAGAAGAAAGAATCAATCGACGAATTCTTTGAACCACCAAAGAAGAAGCCGAGGACAATGAGATCTTCAACAGTTGGACGTTGTTCCGGGAGAGATTCGACATCTTACGTGTCAACCAACACCGACGACGGAGCAAGTGCAACACATCTCATTAAGATTGAGGTGTATGATTTGAAGAAGATTGAAAACATTGATCAATCGGACCATTGGAAGCATGCAGATGTTCGTGTGAAATATTACACAAAGTCTACCAATGACGATCATCATAAGAAAACTCGTCAGCTTATTTACAACATAACAAAGGGAATATTCAATTCTCCGAATTGTCGGAAATACTCTTACAGCAACAAAGATAAAAAGTAATACGCCTAAATCCATAGTACCTACTTATTTGTGATTTTGTAGAACGAAGCACTTTCTTATGTCATACAATAAATCAGATATTGGTTTGTGAGTATAAAATAAATATATTGTTAAATCATTTACTTGTTTTTATTTATTTCAAAGGTTTTAATGAAAATACCAAGTTAAATTTCAACATATTTAATAATAATTTCTCAAAAAAAATAAAATAGGTTACAGTTACATGTTATTGAATCAATAAAAAAGACTTAAATACATGTTTTATTAACACATCATTATTATGTATCTTTATTAAACATTTCAACAAAGTCACTAAGAGGCATACCTCTAAGCTTAAGATACAAATACACAAGACGTTATTCACCATAAAGAATAAGAAATATCGAATACAATATAACTTAAATTATATAAAATTGTTTTTAAAAATTTTATTTATCGTAATTTATAATGACCCCATGCTAATGTGTCAGTGGAATTTGGTATAATATAGATTAGCTTGGTATCATTGTAAGACAAACAAATTTTATTTATCTTTTGAGTAAAAATGACATGTTTAATGGATCTAAAACGATACATTTCAGCAAGTTCTACATTTTTTTTAAACAAACTAGTTTTATAATTATGTAATTTCAATTGTCTAGTTACACATTTGTTTACACCTTTTGCTTTAGTTATTGTTTTATTCTCTACTTGCATAGCATACATTTTTGAGCGTAAACCGACAAATTCAGAAAAAAACATGGCCATTGTGTTCATCTTTAAAATAACCTAATTTTTTCTTATTTAATAAAGGAAAACCATAAATATTGTTTCGTGCGTAATCCGATGTGTCAAAATAATTACATATATCGGGTAGAATTTCTTTATAAAAATCTGCACAAAAAATTTGGTAAACTAAGCTGTCAGTGTCCGTATACAACAATTTTAAATTTTCAAATTTACACTTCACGTATTTGTAATGGAAATCATACATTAAAGTTTTTGATAAATGTAATATACTAAAACCTAAAAATATGGGTTTATTGTAAAAAAGTTTAGTCTTTTGTAATTGGACTGCTACTAAACTCTCAGAGAAAACTGACAAACTATGAAATTCAGGTTTGGCAATCAGATCTGACGCACCTTTTCTTTTACCCCGATTTTCCCAGTGAGTCAATAGTTTAACGTTTACTCTTTTTTCAATATTTTCCATGGTCTTTCCAAAAATTGAATTATTCATTAACTTATAAAAATCTTTTTCAAAATCAGATTTTGCTAACGTACGCAATTGCGTGTTTAAATCTATATATTTTTTTAACCAGGCACTTTGTTTAAATTTCAGAACTCTATGAACTTTCGTAAGTTTTAAACCCAACTCTAAGCTTTGTAAGAGATTTCTATAATGTAAAATATATTTTTCCTTATTATTTAAATTTGGGACCAGCTTTCGTTCCGTAGAACCACCAATACAAATATTTTCAGGACATAATGGTAAATCGGAATGATGATCATGAAGGCTATCAGGATATTCCAAATCTACTTCTAAAATGTAACCAAACTCTGAAGTGATAGGAACATTAAAACTAACATCAACACTCGCCCATTCAAATTGAGAAATAGGTAAATACTGAGACATAGCCCACCCATACAAATTATTAGCATCCAAATATGTTAGAAAAGAAATAGGATCATCTGCTTTATAATTATCCATATAAGGATTATTGGCTTTAGCGTAACGATTACTACATTGAGACACACCACCCCTGATACCAGCTTTTATAAAGGCTATTTTATCAAAATCTGTCAATAACTCGATTTCGACTTCGGTAAACTTTAACATAGCGTCCCAGCTTAAACCAGGAGCAGTGTAATAATGAGCAGGATCTAAATCATAGGTTTTTAAACAAACATTTCTAAAGTTTTCGAATATATCACTTAAAAGCAAAACATCTGTTTTTAAATAAAGATTAGAATAATCAGACATACTACAACATTTAAAATGAGACCACACTCTTTGAGCGTGAGCGTAGTCTTCGTTAGAAATTGTTGACCCAGTAAGTGAATTAAAAAAGTCATAAATTTTTGGTAATGATGGTGATTTTAATGACCTGAAAGAACTCATATACTCATATGGATATACACCTTTTCTTTTCAGCAATTCAAAGTCGTTTACATTCGGAAATTCATTTTTTAGTTCTATAAACTGATTATTATTAAGATTAGAAGCTAATGAATTTAAACTACTTGATAAAAATTTAAAAGAATCAATAAACCTTAAACTTACACGCTGACCGTTTACGTGAAGAATTTTAGAAAATGAAATATATTTTTCTTTATTTTGGGGGATTATTTGTACTTCACCATCAGCAAAATTTACAATAAAGTGAGCATCGTAATTACTTAGATTATGTAATACTACTGGTACAAAGTCTATTTTATGAAACTTTTTACTACATATTTCATGTGAAACACCTATAAACGCTCCCGTCTGCCAGTTGTAGTCAATAAATTGCTCATATAAATCTTTTTTACAAATGTAACATACTTTGGTTTCTTCTATATATTTTTTATTTTCATTCGTAAGAGGGAGAGGAGCAGTTTGAAAACTATATTTACTACATATAATTTTTAAATCTTCTTGGAGCTTATTCATAAATACATGAGCACAGTTTTCTCCGCTATAACTAACATATTTAGAGAGATTACTATCATATGAACACTTAATATAATAACCGAAACTGTACACGTCATGTCTCTGAACATTAATGGTTGATGATTTGTTAGGATCACCAGAACAAGAGGCAATAGGTTTTAAAAACGATTCGAAGTCGGCGTAAATAATAAAAGGAACCCTCTTTTTCTTTTCAAATTTATCAAAATATAACCTATCATTAGAAACATTTTCATTGAACCAGTTTTTTCTAAACATACTTGGACTTGGTAATATTGTACTAATATGAGCACAATCATGTTTTTGGTGGTTATCTACCGCATTGCTTGTAGGAAAATAAAGCAGACAACCATCACAAATGTGAACCGCGCCATTTCGTTTAGTGATCTGCTTACTCACTAATCGTGATAAATTTTTAATATAGCAATAATGTCCGTTACTACCACTGGTGACGTATAGTAAATTTACGAGTATATGTGTTGATTTGCGAGACTTTGTGAAGTACAGGGGGCCAATAACATGATGAGTTTTAGTCTCAGAGTTATATTCTAAACCAAAAACGTTAATGCTTATATTGTTTAAGCGCTCAACTCTGTAAATATCAGTTAATTTTACTGGAAACGAAATCTCATTAAAATTTAACTTGTTTTCCAATTTCCAATACTCGTTTACACGATCGGGGTTTTTTGATACAGGATACAAAGCTGAGAGTAAAGCCCATTTACAACACTGCACATCTGCGTTTTTAACATTGATGACTGCTTTTTTAGTCCTAATATCATAAGGTAATTCAATAAAAGATGATCCCCGCAGTGGATTGAATTTATTAATATTCATATCTAAACTAATTAGGTCCGTAAGACTCCATCCACTATCTTTTTTCTCAAACTCACTGACTTTATTAGCTAATACTTCTTTTATTGAATTAAAAAGTATATTGATGTCTTCGGATTCATTGAGAATATAGTTCTGAGTTTGGAAGTCAAAAACGTTTTGTACATTTTTATTTTGGTGCACGAAGTTGGCACACAGTATAAAGTTTACTTTAAACGTTTTTAATTGTACTATATCATCAAGAATCAAAGTCCTTAAATCATCAATTATTAAATTAAAAAATGTATCAACCGTTTCCAAATCTTTTGAGTCCGCTAAAGAAGTTATTCTGTATGTATGAACTCTTTTGCCAAAAGCAGTTTCAATTAACCTTACATTTGGTAAATTATCATGGGAACGAAACACATTATTTTTGTGATTCTTACTTTTATAGTGATTGGATAAATACCTTTTTTTAACGGAAATATTGCAAACTGAACACATCATCATCTCGCTATTATCTGCAGTCGAATAATCTTCAGCTCCTCTAGATGTTGATGGTACTATCAACAAATCCGACAGATTTTGTTGATAGTACATTAATACGTCGTCTTTTCTCATTGTTTTGAATGCTATTCTCAGTTTGCCGTTTTAATCCTCTCCCAATTTGTATGTTAACACTGTAAACATAAATAAAAATATTAGAACTAACAAAAAATCAACAACATAATTTTTTTTTAAATATTAAAAATAATACTTACGTCTTTTTAATTTCTTCACTGAGTTTCACTAATGATTCATCGAAATATGAGTCAAAAATATTTCGTTCTTTACTTTCAGTAGTTTCTACTATATCATAGATTTCATTTAACTCTTCATCATATTCAGTGCAGTTCAAATCAGTTTTATCGACTGAAGATGACAAAAAAGCAATGACATATTTCGTGCTTTTTCGTCGCAGTATGAGCCTTGATTTCGATGTTGTCGTCAAAGTTGAGATTAGAGTTAAACTTCATGCCTAGGAGATCGAGGTTGTCGGTAATTGGTACATCTACACCCCGGAAAGTAGGAGCCAGGTTAAAAGGACTCCTTTTGACCGAGAACAAATACGCCTGCGTTTTGGTGGCGTTAAAACTGACCAAATTGTTGTCACCCCATTGGGAGACAAGACTTAAAGTCAAGTTTGTCCGCTCAACCATGGCCTCTCTTAAGGAATGAACTTTTTTCTACCGCCTCTGTGGTCTAGTGGCTAAGCCACCGGTTTTAGACCCAGAAGTCCCGGGTTCGATTCCCAGCGGGGGGTACATCTTTGTGTACTTTGGGTTTGGTTGGTGGTAGGGCTGTTAAGTCCGCCTGGCTAGCTACCACCATCTTATCTAAGTCTGTCGCCATAACAACGATGCTTATAGCATTGTTGTGTTCCGACAGTTTCAGATATGATAGCCAGTTCCTCAGTGGTTGAGGATTCCGGGTGAAGCGCGCTTCCATCTTCGGCCTTATCGTCACTTACCATCAGGTGAGATGAAGGCCAAGCGCTTACCCGTTGTGGATAAAAAAAAAAAAAAAAACTTCTGTTCCGCCAACCCTTGCGCTAGACAGATACCTCTCTGTGACCGTGCTGTCGTCTGCATAGGTACCCAACAATTCCCGGCTTGAGTAGATCGTTAATATGCAACAAGGAAAGGGTAGCAGAGATAACGGAACCCTGAGGGACTCCAGCGTCGATAGCCATGAGGTTAGAGGAACAGCATTGACTACTCTGATTGACCGTTCACTTAGGAAGTCCAAAATCCAGACACAAAAATCAGCAGAGATGCCGTACGCTGGAAGCTTGCTCAGCAAGCCAGCGTGCCAGACCCGGTCAAAGGCTTGCAAAGGCCAGCGGGGCCTACAGCTAAAAAGTCTAGCTGGAATCCCGTCCGGGCCGCTGGTCTAATTTATTTTATTTCACAATAATCGCATAATTCAAATGACGCTGTATGAAGTGGGTAATGTAATTATCATTCTCCCTGTTACTGCAGGCTGGCAACATCTCACGCGCAAAATATAAGATGACTGCTAGAAACCGCAAGAAACTTCAAGGTCAAGTTCGTCAGGTCAAGTGTTTTAAACATGACGAAAAAGGAATTCGTGTTATTTTCATTTTTATTAATTGAATAATTCTTTTGTGAATTTTAATTGGATAGTCTTTGAGTATCTAATTTATTTTAAAGCAATGACATCCAGATCCCAGATCGTCTGTGGGGCCCTTATTACCGCACGCGGACTCTCGCCCCTACTCCACGTGGTATTTTTCGTACGCACACATGTTCATTCGAAGTGCATTTATTCAACTATCTAGATCTGCGCCATTTTCTGGTGAATTAATTGAAAATATGTGTTGATTAAAGATTTAAAATATAATCATCTGTGTTTTATTAGAATTCAATATTTTATCTTTAATAGGCAAGACCGAAACTAACATCGTAGATCATTTTAAAGATGGTAAAGCCAATTAAATAATTTTATAGACAGTATTCAATTTTTACCCGGTATTTATTAAAAATACCCGGTATAAATGGGTAAATACCCTTTTTTACCTTTCCTCCCAATTTTACCCACCCCAATTTTTACCCACCCGCCCATCTGTACGTCCAACCCAATAAAAATTGGACCATTCACTTTCAAAACACAGGATTGTGCTTAGCTTGAAAGACAAAATAAATACTGTGTAGCTTTAAATAGAACCATTCAATACATTTATAATAGAATGAAGATACAAAGTTTCTCGTCATCCAGAAACCGGGTTACACTATAAAAGCCGTTAGCGGTAATGTGCGATGAGCCTTACCGGAACACTGTCGGTTAAGATGGCAGGAAATTAATAGGCCATTAGATGGTTATGTGGGGAACTGTCGATCATAGTAATGTTTTCATTTATTCCTCGCCCCTTGATAGTTTCGAGGGAGAAGCAACGACTCCATTACAAACAAGGGAACAGCCATCTTTACCTTTTTATATTAGAGAGGTTAATATAATATAATATGAGCACGTGTCAAGAATATCTCTGTAGGGGAAGTGCAGTATTGGGCTAAATTGTATAAAAAAATGTTGTCCTGTGCCACTAAAAATTTAAGTAGAAGTTTAGTTTTACATTCATGCCTTTTCGGTAAAAAGCTTAATCATTTACCTAACGTTCAAAAATTTGGTACACTCTGCCTTATTGTTTCCAAAATAAGGAAAGTAGGTATTGGCAACATGATAAGGGTGAATTAATTTCATTCATCTAAGGATCGTCAACATTCGTTTATAACTACAACGCAGTATTTTGTGTCCTCTTTGTATCTGTAATCCTTTTATAATTAATTTAGAAATTCTTTAATAAATAATTATATTAGCATATAAGTATTTATTTAAGCAGCACAAAACCGGTCCTAGTGGAGATCCTTGGCAAATGCCTCCCGCATTTGTCTAACAGCGGTCGTCCTTCGGCTGACATTAATGATATTATTTAGATTCATCTTTACATCACTGAGATTTCACTGAGAACTTTAAGCCACTTTACTTGACGTTTCATTTGAAAATGTAACCCAAGAGAACTAGAATTAAACATTATATAGCAATAATCTATCTACATTTTTCAATAATAACACTTTAATAAAGGAATTCCTTTGTGTGTCTACGGGCGCTGAGGTATTACGAGCCCGACATGTGGATGTGGAAATGCTTAAAGTATTCTCCATTCTCCGCTTAAGAAGTTTAAGTTATAAGTTTTCACGTTCATTTATTAGTTCGTGCATAAAATAGACAATGAAAGTGGTTGATATTTTGAAGTAGGAAAGTGCAGGTAAAACTATTTCAGAAAATTACGTTTTGTTAGCAGACAAGTGTTGAATAGTAATGTATGTACCTAAGTTCTCATATAGCTAATTAGGTAAAACTGCTTTTTAAGCGAAACTCTTTATTAAGACACCGCAATTTAAAATAAAGATAAGTAAATCGCGCAAACCTGGCTGCTGACTTTTTCACAGAAATCACTTTAGAATTCGTTGGTGACAGAACTAATTTGACGTTCCATTAGAAACAAAATATTTAAAACGGGTTTAATTAAAACTGTAAACTGCAAACAAATACATAAAGGTTTTCCCCATGCCTAATCCTGAACTGAATATAATAATATAATATTATAGTTGGTATTAAATTCCGTTAAAACATTTAACTGAGGTATTATTTACTTTAAAAAGATCTTGATCGCGAAGTAGCTTGCCCGTTCTGGCTACGATCATGCAAGTTAAGCTACTTTCGCAATGCCGGGTCACCGGTCACTGATACGCCTGGGAAAGTGCCCTTAAATGATATGGAGGGATATTTTCCAATATTGCACACGCTGCAAAAGGAAGAGAGAAAAGACGTTGTTAAGTTTCTTGCAAGAGCTCAATAATGTTACAACATATTTTTGATTAATCGATTTCGGCTAGATGGATAGATAAAAAAAGGTGATACACGTCACATATATTATTATCAGAGGTTTTCCCATTAAACTACGACATGGACTCTTTCAAAAGGGTGTAAAGAGGTTTTTCTCAGGTCGGCAACGCAAACACTAGAGGTGTTGCTGATGTCCATGGGCGGTGGTGACCGCTCACCATCAGGCGGCCCGCCAGCTCGTTTGCTGACTGACATTATAAAAAAAATATATATATTATGACAGTTTCTGTTCCTTGAACTCAGCTGCCGTAAAATCTTATAAATATTAGAAATAGTTACGTAAGTCCCTTTTAAACTTCAAATAATGTTAAAGTAATTATAAAATAAATTATAGTAGTTTTAAATTTAGTTTTAAATTTTGTAAGTATTCATATTTAGTTAAGTTAAATTCATTACTATTAGTCTACATCGCATGCCGTGGCTGTCTTTAATTAAAAACTGTACTTAGATTAAGTTTGGAATTCACCCTATACCTATTGTTAGACTGTTGGTACATGTTTTTGTTGACTGCCCAATAAATAAATAAATAAAATAAATCACACACAATAGAAATTCAATTGTTAGTAACCGATAGAAGTCTTCGTGACAGACCAAGAATTAAGTTAAGACGTAGGAGTCAATCTCCCTCAAAAGTATGTCCACTTTTGATGGTGAGCGTACTACAAATAGTTTTGGTTTTACTGCAGTCGTGGGTAGACGTTGAACGATGAGTTTTGCTAATTGTGTCTGACAAGTTTAGGAATGTACAGTTGTGTATCGAGTTTACTAACTGCACAGTAAGTTATTTCATAAGAGTTTCCTATAGTACTTTTACTTTTAAACCAGTAGTTTTTTACAATAAATTTGTAATCGTCTCTCTTCTTATCTATTACTTCGTCCAGTTTCCTTACGACTTACTCCTTTACTCTTCGATCACATATTTAAATAATCAATGTCTTCACTTTACAGTATTTAGCCAAGTGTGGAGTATCTTTTAAAACTATCTCAGCTTAATAGTAGGTGTTAATGAGACGTATTATAACTGAAATTACAGATGGTAAATTAAGACAAACCAATCAAATATATATCTCGCCCATGCATTCTTATGTAATTTATAATTACAAAGTCACAGTGGGTAAAGTGCCTCGCTGACTACAAGTGCCGTTCCAGAAACAACAAAATGGAATACGTTAGACAGCACCCGACCACACCGGACCGGAGTTGTGTTTAGGAAATCTAATTTCTCTGTCCGCCAGTAACTCCGGCGGACAGCGGTTGACATATCACGCTGGTCGGTTGGCCTGTGTTGTCTTTGGCCTCAGTTTCATTGCGAATGGAGAGCGGCGGACTCTAATTGATTTTAAAATGTATCTAACTTTTAGACTTCATTACAGATTACAAAGACTGTCTGAGTAGAAAAGACTGTCCCACTCACAGATATAGATTGTCCCACTGATGGTTTTCATAAATTATATCAAATTATCGCTACAAATTTTAATTTTTTTAGTTAAATCAGGGCTCCATCATAGAAATGAAGTTATGGTTACAGTTGATGGATATTGGCTAAATCACCGCGCTTGCCACATGCAGGTTTGGTAATCACAAATTCATTCTTTTTTTCGTCGGTTGATCTTGTAGCGAGTGGACGTGTCGGCGTATTTTGTAATTTTTATTAAATTGTATGTTGGATTTGTTTGGAGCCCCCGGGCTTCGCCCTGCTGATCGCCGAGACTTCGCCTATACCAGCTTTGAAATCGGCAGCGTGGTGAGAAATCTGAAAGATTTTTTTTATTATTTTGTGATTTTTGGATTGCCGGGCCGGGGTTTGAACCACGGACCGTTGAAGAAGGCGCCGCCGATAGTCGACGTCTTATCTGTAAGACCACGGTTGCTGGAAGCTCAGCGCTAAAAAAATTTAACACATCATTTACTACGCACTACGACACTGCTATATCACGTGGGCAGTACTACGCGACCAAGCTACTACACTACGTTACCGAAAACGTCACTAAGGCGAAAGGAGGAGTACCGTACTTACATTTGCCGTTAGGCGGCCGCTCACGCTTCGCGATTGCTTTATCGCTGTAATTACTTGAATAAAATGCTTTATGAAACCTGTAACAAACATCTTCGAGGTAAAGGCGAATCCTCTAATGACCCGGCGTTAGGATGAACAAACTGCAGTCTTAAATATCACGCTGCTTCTATCTAGAGATGAACTGCGACAATACCGTACCACGGGTAAACTAATCCTTTGTTCATCTTAAAAAACAAAAAAGCGTAGTCACATCTTCGATAGTACCCCCACCCGCGGTGCCGCTTAAGACCTTGCACCAGAAGACGATAAGCACCCCGAAACCGACACCGACTTAGCGTTAGTCCAACCGGAGGCATTCTCATCTTTCATCAGAAATATAAGAGAGATACAAGCTGCTTTTACCAAAATTAAGCAGGAGATGCTTGACTTTACTTCTTCGTTGAACTCAACTTCTGAACAAATATTTGAATTCCGAAAGGAAATTAACGATCTGAAAAAGCAAGTCAAAGAATTGGATCATTACAAAAATGAAGTTAATAAGCTCCGCCTTGAAGTGACTGAATTGCGCCAAGATTTAGCATCGCAGCAGCAGCGCCAATACCTACGGGACATCGAAATAACAGGACTGACAGAACATAAACAAGAGAATTTAATCCATACAATCTTGTTTGCAAAGCTGGGTGTCGAGCTGGACCTGCGTGAAGACGATGACGTGCGGCGTGTGGCCGGATGAGACGCAACTGCGTCGGAGTCCGAATCCGAAGCGCTGCGGCCCCCCCGGCCTGTGGGGCTCACTCTAGCACGTCGTGCACCCCGCGACCAGTTGCTGCGCGCTGCTCGAGTTCGCCGCGACTTTACTACGGATAAGCTCGATATTTCCGGAAATAGTAGAAAATATACCTGACCTGACAAAGAGAGAAGAATTTTGTTCAGCAAAGCGCGTTCAAATGGAAAAGATTTCGTTTAGTTCCGTGGTCCACGTAACAACGGAATCTATCTTAAACAGACCGGTGGGAGATCACACTAAGCCGCCTCTCCCCGTATCAGCATCAGTGTTCCTTACCTTAGCGTTAAAATACTAAATCTGTTATTCTATATGGTGCAATGCAATAGCAACTTTTACTCTTAGCCGGCGTAATCGTTTGCACGAAACCGTTAGTTTAACTCTAAGAGATCTCTTAAATTATTTTGTTAACCACAATCGGATAATTACTAATAGGATTGTTAAACTGTGTAATACTCATACGCCTCATAAAATAATTAACTTTTTGTCATCAAAATTTCATTCTTGCATAATAATGTTTTGTGGTAATACGGCAATTTTAATTATTACTCTTGCATAATCATGGGACTTTCGTCCCTATTTGATACTAAGTTCTGTGACTTTAGGTGTTACAACTCTTTATTACCTAGCTTGTGTGAACTTTTATCTCAATTGTATAGAGCTTTTTTAATATTGTGTACTTGTGCACTACACAGAATATTTTTAATTGAAGAAACTGTAATATGTCGGCGACGTTTGTATTGTAATGCATCGTACTCTTCTTACACACTTTCGCTACACCATCACAATAAGCAAAATAAACACCGGCTGCAGCAATATGTCTCTATGAGGTCCTGTAATATAAACCATAATATTGTCATACTTATCGCTAATATCATGCTGCATCAAATTCGTGGTATGAAACCTTTTTTCTTTAATGGATGATATCCAGCTTGGCCTCCATTTAGACTCAACTCTTAGTGTAAAATGCGAAATTGGTTCTCCCGAATCGTACAAAACCTTTATACATATAATATTAGAAGTATTACAAAAAAAATTGATGCCTTTTCAGCGCTATTATCAGAGTGCAGGCTGACAGAGACTTTCGTTGCAGGGGAGAACACAGGCTTCACTTCTTTCTCTACTTGTAATAATATCAACCAAAACTGGGGAGTAGTTGCTTATGTGAGGAACTGCTAGAATGTGTCGGTGTCAGAAATAAAATTCGCCGAAGCGTCTGGACTTTTATTTAATAAGTATCCCCGGAGTGATTACAGTGCTAGGAATTTACAGGTCTCCTTCTTTTAATTATAGAAACAGTTTTATTCCTTCACTTGATGATGCGCTTAACTCTTTGTCGGATAAATCAAACATAGTCCTGGCCGGCTACTTTAACGTTGATATCTTGTCTCTCGACAAAAGCAAGCATGACCCATCTAATTATCTAACCTTATTAAGCCAGCATGGGCTGAGGCCGACTATTACTTCACCTATCAGATCAGGTGCATGTTTGGACCACATCTTTGGCAACTTCACCACCGCAGTTATAGGTTTAGTTTGTGAGACTGACTTAGCCGATCACTATCCTGCGATCCTTGGTTTAACTATTACAAAAAAAGAGACAAACCAAGCAGATTCAAGAACGTTATTGACTACGAGGGTGTTGTGTCAGCGCTGATTTTGCAGGACTGGACCCTAGTCACAGACAAAAACAGCGTGGATGAGGCCGTTTAAATTCTTTCAGAAATCCTTACTTCCGCAGTAAATAATAATTCCAAGAGCATCCGCATCAGCAGATCTAAGTACACCATGTGTCACTGGATCATGCCCGGGCTATTACGTTGCATCCGCCATCGCGACCGTCTCCATTCTTTGGCTAAACGCTTTCCAAAGGATTCCATACTTCAAACTTCTTACAAACGATACATTAATTTCTGCAACGATATTCTGAGAAAAGTAAAGGTTCGGAGTGATGCTGACGACCTTGAATTAGTGAAGAAGCATCCTAATAAACTCTGGCACACTATCAAATCAATTAGCCACTTTAAGCAAAAGAATAAAGGTTCTAATGAAGAGCTGCTGAACAGAGATACCCCAAAACCTCATTGAACGCGTGCAACGAATACTTTTCATCGGTAGGAAGAAATTTAGAAAGAAGAAAGAAAGAAAGAGCTTAATAAAGGCTTTCAGAAAGAAAATAGTAATTCCACTGCCATACATCTTCAACTTGAGCCTGTCCTAGGGTAAGTTCCCGCCTTAATGGAAGACAGGTTCCATTGCCCCAATACACAAAAATGGAGCTTCCTATGTTCCTAATAATTTCAGACCAATTTCATTGCTAAGCGTGCTCTCGAAACTGCTTGAGAAGTTAGTCAACAAACGCTTGGTTGATTTTCTCGAGTCCCATCAACTATTGGTTTCAGGCGAAAAAAGTCGACAGAGGATCTGTAACATTACTCATAGATCTCACATCCTCATTCCTCGATTACGGGCACAAATGCATTGTGATCTTCCTGGACCTTACCAAGGTCTTTGACACGGTCTCGGGCCAAATACTTCTAAAAAAGGTGGAAGTAATGGATATACGTGGCGTGGCACTAGACTGGTTTAGGAGCTACCTTTCAGATAGACGATAACTGACGCGGATAGATGGGCTTGTAAGCGATAGCCTTCCAATCCACATCGGAGTGCCTCAAGGCAGTTCCTCGGTCCTACCCTATTCCTAACTTACATGAATGACATCTATAACCTAAAAATACCCTCAGCAGAACTCATATATTATGCTGTCGATACGGCGGTTCTTTTAGGGGCTGTGACTGGGACGAAGTCAAATCTGCAGCAGAAAAGGGCATGCAAAGTATCTCACACTGGCTCGAGCAAAACCTTCTTACCCTGAATACCAACAAAACAAAATATGTTTGTTTCCATAAAACTGCGGCGTCTGGTCCTAAGAAGGATCTGGGAGTATGTTTGCATTCTTGCTCCTCGATAGATGTTCCCATCCTCACGACTTGCAAATGTGACGTGCTGGAGCGAGCGCCGAAAGTCAGATATATAAGGCTTATTCTGGACGTAAGACTTACTTTTCAGCTGCATATTACGGGTGTGGCGAACAAAGTTCGCAGACTTATGGGCGTTATGCGATCATTAAGAAATTCTGCCAGCCTGAGTACCTTGAAGGCGGTTTGTCAGTCAGTCATCACTTATTGCATAGGGACCTTGGGCGGCGCGACGAAGACCTTTATGATTGAACTCGAAAGGGCAAAACGCGCAATTCTTAAAGTTATGCTGAGAAAGCCGTTTAGCTACCCAACAAACGACTTATACAACGAGACTGAAGTGCTTCTTGTGAGACAGCTTTTCATTTTAAGAGCCCTGCCTCCCCGCCCACAAATCTTCCGTCAACTCCTCCGACTACAAAACACTAATTGGTAGACGCGTATATAGACTTCCTGCACCTACGGTCAAGACCAGTTTTGCCAAGAGATTTTCCCGGTACTGCCACCCGGCGACTTATAACGCTGTAGCATCCCGCTACAACTTAAGGAACTGCTCTATGAGAGAAGTAAAAGCTAAAGTTGTTATATTATTATCCACATATGACTTTATCACAACTGAGTCACTAATGTCAAAATCTTGACACAACTTACCCGCTTGCGTACAGACACAGCAATACTTACACCAAGCAACACATTACACAACACACATATAACACTTTTTATACATCCTCAATTACTCACTGCAAAACATGAAATGTATCTGTTTCTGGTTTCCCAAGGGTCAGGCCTAGTTTGGGAATCCCTGGTAATTAGGCGATAAGAACTATAATTAATGTTTTTATAAATATTGTATTTTATTGTTACTTGTGCCGTTTTTTTCAATAAATGTATTTTTATGTATTCTAAACCCGGGCTATCATCGAAAAATCCGAAACATACTTGACAATTAAACCCGAGACCTCCGGATCTCAAAGCGAGCGCTTTTACCAAGCGAATACCGAGGCGACCGATATACCTATATTAGATTAACCCAGCTATTAATAGAAGTGCACTAAAGTTACACCTACGTTTAAAGCGATGCTGTCGTTTTTTGTTAATAAAAACAGAATGGCAGCGTTAAAGTATGTTTTGGATTTTTTGATGCTTATGAGGAAACACTACGTCGACGTGGCATACAAAATTCTCATACAAAACACAGAAAAACGACGTTTCGTAGTCCCCTGTTTCCTCCTTCAGAACTGGACCAATTTTTATTACTTTTTCAGCATCGGTTAAAGAAAGAGATTTACTATGTCTGTATGTTTCATTTTGCATTAAGTCATTTATTTAATAACCTGGAGCCTTCAAAGTTTAGTGAAATCACTCCGTTTTAAGGCGTCTTCATTAAAATTAAGTGGCTGGTTTAAATAAAAAATAAAACATACAGACATAGAAAATCTCTTCGTTTAACCGATGCTGAAAAAGTAATAGTAAAATTGGTCTAGTTCTGGAGGAGGAAACAAGGGACTACGAAACGTCGTTTTCTGTGTTTTGTATGAGAATTTTGCTTGCCACTTCGACGTAGTGTTTCCTCTTAAGGGTTTGTTATTACCAACTCGCATTTGGAAAACATGGTGATTAATCCAGTAGCATTCATTTGTAGTGATGATGAATGATTGACTTGATTTCTTTAATGGACCTTTGCTCAGCAATGGGACAGTTTATAGGACATTTACTTTTCCTATTACTACAATTATAAAAGTTTCTGACTCCTTTTCTAAAAGTAAGGCGACGGAAATGGTTGTCTGCGCGCGACTGCATGTCCTATTCCATTGGCGGCAACAAATGCAATTGGATTAGCTCTAGACACTAGACTCGTTCCCAATTGGTTCGTTTGTCCTTCAAAACTAGTGGATATTAGTTATTAAAGTCTACTTATTGACGTAATAGGTACCATTGATATATACCTATACTGTATGATAGTTTCGAGCAAAATAATGACTTTAATCTGTTGCACCGTTTTGCATTGATTGTTTGTTTAACAAAGCAACACATTTTATTTACATTTGTTTACTAAGTTAGGATTCAACTGAAATCTTTAGCTGAGTAGAAAATCGCAATAAAGCAGATCTTTCTTTGACATTATTTGATTTACACAAATTAGCTTTTTAAAAGCTATAAGTAAAGAACTTACGTGTTCTATTTATAAAATATCCCTTTTTCGGTCTATCAGCGTTTTTATTTTACAAATCTGTTACCTCATACAATAACTAAGGTACATGACGACAGTGACTAATGGAAATCAACACACGAGACACAAAGAGAAACAAATGCCTATGCGCCATCAAAAACGTTTGAAACACGAAACCTCGACGTACGAATCTTGCTCATAATTGCTTGGAAAATGGAAACTCTAATTTGTTCTTTTGTCACTTTGTGACACAGAGGCGCGGACTGTTTGACGGACGGCGGCAGTCGGGTGCTCGCTGATTGGCGCATGAGGCTTTGATTTTTTTAGAATGAATTTTCTGCTTACCTCTTCTTGTGCGTCCGGACTCCGGAGGTCTTGGGTACAATTCCAAGGTAGGGCAAAGAGTTTTTTTGTATTTTTCTGCGATAGCCTTGTAATCACTTAAACGAATTGGGCAAGTGAGCAAATAAAACCAATATCCATCACCTTTCGTAATTATTTGCCTAACTGTGGAACAAACAATCTATATTTCTATGTAGGTTAAAAAAAAAGTTTTTTTTCAACCTTGGTTTTTCCCTACATCTATGCTAGGCGTTCTTATCGATATTCCTATTTAACATTATTACATCAGATATGTAAATAGACAAGTAAACGTGGACCAGAATATCAATAAGAGTTATAGTGTTCGCACCACACAATATTGAGATCATAAATCTTGTATGTGTATCATGCTGGCTTTGCGAAAAGATTGTATCGGGCTATTGTTACATACTTCGTAATATAAAGTGGTACTGAGGCCGACCATCCGTTTGGGAGGGTGCAAAGTAGACTTACAATTTTAGTCAATCGAACATGGTTTTATATGTATAGAGCTGGTACACACGCCTCCGGATAAACCTATTCAAAACTGTATAATTTTTTCAACCGATATTGATTCTTAAGGCGGGAATACACATACCTGTAGCTGGCACACTTGAATAGCAGGGGGGTTACTCTCGAACGCAAACTCAATCTTAATACAATTCCAATCCAATTAATATGTATCGATAAGTAAAGATAAATCCGGAACGCCATCTCTATAATAATTTGTTCAATCAATTTCCACGCAATTTAATTCCGCTATTGTCGCTTACAAAAGTGCCATTTGACATTTTTTAGATTTTTGATTGGAAATTGATTAATGCAATTCTGTTTCAAGTAGCCTACCAGCTCCTTGCACGTGCCACTTATTGTCACATGCCTGTGGAACAGGCATACAATACGAGGGGGCCTGCAAAACAGTTAAACCACAGATTAAAAAAAAAATAAAAAAAAAATAAAAAATGTTTATTAGTCACACAAGTCCATTAAATGTTAGTAACAAAAAGACTTAATACCTATGTTAGTAAAGACTAAAGTTAAAGAAGAGTGTTTAACTTGCAACAAGTTTAGTTTGCAAACGTATCCACAGTCTGCCAGTTACTTCTACATGCCGTTTTACTAGCATGCACGCTACTGTTATGTTTTACCGGCATGTGTATTCTCGCCTTTATACGCAGTACGGAAAATTCCAAATTTTGTGGTAGGTTGGAGGGCTGGCGTCTGTACCAGAATACACATATATAGTTACTATGTACATAGTAGAAATCAATGGACGAGTTGTACACTGTCCTACTACACGTGACCGTTGGGTGGTGCTAAATGAGTGACACTGACTGAGTGGTAGATCCACGCTGCGTTGCAGCACGCATTGGGCCGGCTCGCCCGGGGTAATACCACACTCTCACGAATATCCGGCTTGAAATAATGGCATTTGGTGCTGTTGTGTTTCGTCCGGCCAGTGAGAGTTCCGGAGCCCCCTCCTCACAATTCCTATTCCTTCCATAACCCTATTCCTTTCTTAAAGGTCGGCAACGCATCTGCGACTACTCTGGTTTTGCGGGTGTCAATGGGCGGCGGTGATTGCTCTCCATCAGGTGACCCGCCTACTCGTATGCCCCCTTCTTTTATAAATAAATAAAATAAAATACTACAAGACAAAACCCTCCATCATTGAAATCAATTCATCGATAGAATTGCCATTTGTCAATAATCACCACAATTGAGAAATGTGGGTCGATGATCACAAAAGTCGGGTTAGCATCGAAAAATCCGAAACGTCACACGTTGTTACCTGGGACTCCAGCTGTGGGCACATGGGTACGGTCCCGAGATTGCTGCCAATATTAAACCTCTTTGGATCATCGATCCATCATCACCTTTTTTTTTTAAATTTTGTAATTTTTTCATTGACAATGCCTTATAGATATAGGATAAAATGTTTACTAGAAAAAAAACAACCAGTCTCAGGAAAGTTCGAATGGGATTCGAACCCATGTTTATATGATCGAAGCTTTGGATTAATCCTTTTGCAATTGCTAAGCTTTAATTAGTACGCTGGCAGAGGTAGCTGTTTTTATTACTAATTACTTGAATATTCACCCACATTGTCCAATGAAAAATTAAACATACATTATAAGGTTTACATTGATATGCTGACAATGAGCCATCTAACTGCTTTGTCCCTTTCCACCGAGGCGTATTATCATACAAAAGAAAATAAATCGGTAAAGGTCTATACTCATATAATGCAAAAGTGTTTGTACCCTCATAATCTTATAAGCTTCTCCGGCCGCATACGTGAATAATTAGGCCTATAAGCGACCACTATATCATACTTATTGTCCAATTTTCGTATCGATATAGATAATATCTGGGGTCCGATATGGTTATTATAGGATAGGAACAAATCACAGTGAACGTGCTCTGTAATATAATAGTTTATACTACCTATCTTATTATTTTTGTGATTGTTTTATAGTCAACTTTTTGTTTTATAATCACGACTATTATCCCCGTAGGGTTAGGTCAGAGACTAGGCAATGAGGTCAGCAGAAGCAGTACTCTACCATAGTCTACTTTTCACCAAATAGCGACTGCACATGTGCTCAGCGTGACAGGTGGTGAGCCCATCGCCGCTCTATGCTGTTGGATGTATGTGCAGTCTTTAGTCCGTTAGTCGCCTTTTACGACACCCAAGGGAAAAGAGGGGGTGGTAACTGGTAGTATTCTTTCACCGCTACGCGACACGGTTAATTATTAATTTATAATAAAATGTTTACTAGAAAAAAAAACAACCAGTCTCAGGAAAGCTCGAACGGGATTCGAACCCGTGACCTTTGGATTGCCGGTGGGTTCGAATCCCGTTCGAGCTTTCCTGAGACTGGTTGTTTTTTTTTCTAGTAAACATTTTATCCTAAATCTATATAGCATTGTGAATGCAAAATTTCAATGATAAAGATATTTATATGCAATTACGTCTTTATCGATTGTTAAATACTTGCAATAGTATTTCTTTCGAATGTGAGGGTAGACTTCACAGTGACGTAATACCGCTGGCTTGCAGCGTATCAACTACTGGAAAAAATTCAACGAGTCTTCTGGGGTCTTCGGTAGCTTAGCGGTTAGAGCAGTGGACCGGCAATCCAAAGGTCACGGGTTCGAATCCCGTTCGAGCTTTCCTGAGACTGGTTGTTTTTTTCTAGTAAACATTTTATCCTAAATCTACACACATCAAAAGTGTCTAGGGATCAACATATATTTTTGCAATAACTTTTCTCCTGATTGATATTAATTAAAATTTTCTTTAAGGATTCATCAAATAAAGTGTTTTCGTTTGTCTACAGTAACGATAAACCAAGTCACCTTTGCATTAATAAAGAAATTTGCCATTTTCCTAATAAAGGGATTTTTGACATTTGAACCACTAACATTAAAGTTCGAAAAAAAGACTGAAATAACAGTTTTCTTTAACATTTTATTGGGTAACTTAAACAATTAATAATCCGTGTTTCTACCGCGAACACTAACAACACAAGAACATCGGTTTGGCATACTCAAAATGAGTTCATCCAAATCACGCTGTGGAATGGCCGCCCATGTTCGTTGCAACAACAAAAAAAGGTCTTCTTGCGACTGGATACCCTCCATATTCGGCAGAGCTCTTCTCTGTAGCATATCCCATGCATGCTCAATCGGGTTCAAGTCTGGCGACTGAGCAGGCCAGGGCATGACATTGATGTTAGCTGCGGCGAGAGTCTGTCTTACAACTCTTGCGGTGTGCGGTCGTGCATTATCATGCATTAACTGAAATAAGGGACCGATTTGCACTTGTAGAGGAACGATGACGTCTGATACAATCGTCTCAGCATAAATTTGAGCGTTGAGGTTGCCTCTGATCCAAATCAACTCAGTTCTTCCGCCGATCCAAATACCCGCCCATACCATGATGGTTCCACCACTATAAGGATGGACTTCCTGGCAAGATTTTAATCGCTGTTGGCGTCCAGGGGTTCTCCAGTGTCGTATACGTCTTGTATCCGGTCTCATACCAAAACGAGACTCATCAGAAAAGCACACGAAACGCCATTGTTCTTCTGCCCAATTTCTGTGTTCAAGAGCCCATTGATATCGAACCCTACGATTGTGCATTGCTATAGGTGGTACCCTTAGCGGTCTTCGGGAATGAAGGTTCACTTCATGCAAGCGGTTTCTGACTGTTTGGTCGCTAATTAAGTTCCCTGAAGAGTGATGAAGCCTCACGGCTAACATCATGGCGGTTATTGTTGGAGCTCTTCGAGTTGTGATTTGAATGTATCGGTCTTGTCTCCGTGTGGTGCAGCGATACCGTCCTCCATGGCGCTCAGCCACGGTACCAGTGCTTCGGTAACGTGTCCAAAGTCGACTGATATTACTCTGACTTGTATTCAGAGCTAAAGTTACTGTACGTTGCCGGGAACCAGCTTCTATCATTCCCACGGCTCTGAGCATTTCTTCCCTGCTTAAATGACGTCGCCGCTCCATAATAACGTTGGTTTTAATCAGTAGTAGGGAAACAGTAGCACTAATAATGTCTTCAATGCGTTGTATGTTTTTATAGGGAAAATATAAAATAATAAAGATATTTATAAGCAATTACGTCTTTATCGATTGTTAAATACTTGCAATAGTATTTCTTTCGAATGTGAGGGTAGACTTCACAGTGACGTAATACCGCTGGCTTGCAGCGTATCAACTACTGGAAAAAATTCAACGAGTCTTCTGGGGTCTCGGTAGCTTAGCGGTTAGAGCATTGGACCGGCAATCCAAAGGTCACGGGTTCGAATCCCGTTCGAGCTTTCCTGAGACTGGTTGTTTTTTTCTAGTAAACATTTTATCCTAAATCTATATAGCATTGTGAATGCAAAATTTCAATAATAAAGATATTTATAAGCAATTACGTCTTTATCGATTGTTAAATACTTGCAATAGTATTTCTTTCGAATGTGAGGGTAGACTTCACAGTGACGTAATACCGCTGGCTTGCAGCGTATCAACTACTGGAAAAAAATTCAACGAGTCTTCTGGGGTCTCGGTAGCTTAGCGGTTAGAGCAGTGGACCGGCAATCCAAAGGTCACGGGTTCGAATCCCGTTCGAGCTTTCCTGAGACTGGTTGTTTTTTTCTAGTAAACATTTTATCCTAAATCTATATAGCATTGTGAATGCAAAATTTCAATAATAAAGATATTTATAAGCAATTACGTCTTTATCGATTGTTAAATACTTGCAATAGTATTTCTTTCGAATGTGAGGGTAGACTTCACAGTGACGTAATACCGCTGGCTTGCAGCGTATCAACTACTGGAAAAAATTCAACGAGTCTTCTGGGGTCTCGGTAGCTTAGCGGTTAGAGCAGTGGACCGGCAATCCAAAGGTCACGGGTTCGAATCCCGTTCGAGCTTTCCTGAGACTGGTTGTTTTTTTCTAGTAAACATTTTATCCTAAATCTATATAGCATTGTGAATGCAGAATTTCAATAATAAAGATATTAATTTATAATTTATTAAATATATAGACAACCTATTTAGTCGTATTATAAGTGACAATATTTAAGTAAATATTTATAATTATCTTCTTTGTCTTGCCTTTTTAACATTCAACTTATTATAAAAAGTAAAAAAAAAGGTTTTGGTTTATATCTACGTAAAGGGTAAGGGATCTCTAGAAGTACCTACTTTTATCTGAAGTATCTATCTGAAGAAATAATAAAAAAAAACTTCAGCAACCAAGGCTGTTTCATTTTCAGTCTCCTTATAAATAATGTATTTTATTTAAGTAAATTGAATTAAACAACCTTCAACTCACTCGCACAACAATGATTTTAAACAAATTATTCGAACAGCGCAACATCACAGTAATATATCAGTGCGCGAATAATAAAAACAAAAACAAACAGCTCGTCGGCAAAAATGAAATATATCGGCAATAAAGTTGGAAAATAATACTCGTATTTCTCTGTTACGAGTCCCGGCGGGCCAGATTGAGGCGGTCCGGTGGACAAATCCCTTAAAGTCCACGATCCGGGCCTGCTCTAGAAACACAGAATATTCTCACGGAACAATAGAAATAAGAAACTTCACACTTTCTACGGTGTTGGAATGCTAAAATGCGAAACGCCAGCGGAGATGAGCGGCGGCGGCGGCGGCGGGCGAACACAAAATAATTCGTCATTCTGGCACGTGCTTCCGAAACAAACAGATATTATGAAATGTATTATTTGCCTTCTTTGTTTTTTTTTAACTGGTTAAAATGCTGTCTAACGCAAACACTGAGGCCAGGCGTGACTTCATGTTATGTGGCACTCTCCTCAGTGTTGCCAACTCAATTTTTTAAGAGCTAGATAACCTACGAAAAAGAGCTAGAATAGAGCGAGATATTCGGGAAAAAAGAGCTAAAATAAAAGAACGTTTAACAATAAAAATTATTGATAAAGAAAAGCGTAACATGATATTGTTTTCTTGTTAGATTAATGAGAGTTATTAAAATTTACGATTATTCATCATCAGAACTATCGAAATTGTGTGCCAAATTCACTAATTCTAATCCACTTGCGCTTGGTCCTGAGTTGTCCTCGTCATAAGTAGCCATTGTACCAATTTTTTTTAGACTTCTTTTGGCACTTCATAGTCGTGGAAACCTTTTTTTTGTCGTAATCCAGATAACAGCTGACAGTTAAAATCGCATTGGTGGTGTCGCAAATTAAAGAGCTAAAGAGCTGAAATGTTTTTTTGGAGCTGATTAATTGAAAATAGAGCTAAATTGGCAACACTGTCTCTCCTCCTCCCCTACTCGTTGAGAAAAAAGCTCGATGGTCCCCCATATTCTTCGAGGCCTACACCTACTAAAAATCTAGTACCGTCCCATCTATGCAATGTGTTGTTCCTATTTAGTTGATACATATGAGTAACCAAATTAAAAAATCTCCTCTGTTATTTCGAACCTTGTTGTCTTATGTTGGTAAACGGTAAAACACACTCTCATTCCTTAGCGTATAGAGCGGGTCGCTCGATCACAATACGTTGTGCTGAAAGCTGGAAGAAAGTTGCTGAGAGGAATTAATGCTGTCAAACTTGTAAAAAAAATATTGGTAATTAAATCAAGAAAAGATAAACCAAAGATTATATTATAAGGAGGCCCAAGCACAGCAGTGGGCCGGTTATGGACATCGTGATGATGATGCTGAGAACCAAACTACAGAACTGCGGATAAGGTCGAACTAAATCGATCTACTCTAATTAATTTTGTCATTGAATTCAAAGCTCATTTCAGTAAACTATAGTGTCGTGATTTCCCTCGGGAGCCAAGGGTCCATTAAAAAGGTTACGTCTGTCCCAGTAAGAACCTCCCAAACGTTTCCCTAAGCAAACACCACTTTGCTTTAGATTAATCTATGAATGATTCATCATTAGAATACCCTATATAGTGTGTCGTAGAAGTTGGTTGGGCGATAGAACTTTTTTATTGGTGATTGATTTGTGGATGTCCTTATTAACATTTTTATTAGGAAATAATAAAAAGTAGCAGAATATTATAAAATGATAACAGGTTTTTTAAGTTTATAGGTTCGTCTTTACTCCGACCATTAGAAAACTAGGCTTTGATCATTCACAACGGCCCATAAACAAATTTACCGTCACCCGTAAAATTACTATTTGTGGCCAACAGCAATAATTTTCCAGAAAATAGAGTCTACCATTCATACAATACCATTCTCTGATCTAAATATTACGTACAAGTTAATCGCAAGTGATTCGTAAAAGTGTTTATTTCAAGTGCCAGTTCGTGAGGCGATGAAGTCTTACCGTTCTGTTAACGACGTGACATTCATTCGGATCTCTGATTGACTAAGTTCATTGCGTCCTGTCTTTCATCGTCGACGACTTCTGTAGTATAATGCGTAATAAACTAAAACTCGCTTGCCACGTCCCAAATAGCTCGTCTTCGTGGTCGAGGTCTAAGAGTGCGTTTTCAATAGAACTTTGCGAGAAAGTTGAGTGGTATGTAAATTGGTGTATTCTTCTATGACTGAATGAATATTATAAAGTGGGAACCAATTTAGTATCTTCTTCTTCTGTCTTCATATTCATGGCGCACTGTTCAATGTTAAACATTTTTGTGTTGCCGTTGAATCATGTGTATTTTTTCGTATACCTACTTATACACGTTGTACAGAAGGTAGACCTAATGATAAACAACAAGTCTAGAAGTTCTACCACGCCCCTGATCCGTCGCGTCGTCCAGTTCTCTGCTTACATTATACTTTTAGTTTATTAGATATTTTTATTTCGCGCTTCTCTATTGAAAAGGCACCCTGACGCCGCGTTTTCCACCTGAGCGAAACAGAGCGTGTAGTATCACTAAAAGAAACTACCATCCACTCTTTTCTCCTGGGTGTGGTTAAAGGCAACTAACGGACTGAAGACTGCACATACATCCAATAGCATAAAGCGGCGATGGGTTCACCATCTATTACGCTGTGGACATGTAAAGCTGTTATTTGGTGACGTTGACTGCGGCAGCACTGTTTTTGTTTCTGTCCTCATTGCCTAATCTCTGACCTACCTTTGGGGATAATAGTCGGGAGTGTATGTACACGGCGTCAGATCAACCTACTCTAAACTGTCAAATTTTTCCAATGAATATTGATCCTTAGAACCAAAAATTTAAAGTTCAAAATTGATTGTAGAATATTGAAAGTTTTGGGTAGGTTGATCTGACGCCGTGTACGTACGGTCGAGGAAGTTCCCGGTGAACTACTTTTCGGCGATATTCTCTTGCGCTTAGGGTTACCGCTTAGGTTATTTAGGAATTTCCTGTCAGAAAGTCCTGACAAAAAGCCTGACATTTCGATAAAAGTCCGCACTTTTTAGTCACAAAATGGAAACATACCTAACGTTCTACATTTTATATTTTGTTTTTAGATAAATGAGAAGTTTATAAAGATTAAGGACTTAATTGATATTACTTAATATGTAGTTTTGTTACTCATATTCCAAAATCCGGACAAATTAAAGAGCCGGATAACGTCCGGACTATAGTCTAGAAGGCCGGACATGTCCGGACTAATCCTTACTAACGTAACTCTACTTGCGCGCCGAAAAGTGGTCGACCGGAAACGTCCAACGATTGTATGTTTTCCTCGTTAACATCTTAGCTTCCTCGCACGGCGCCTATGGACAGGCACCTTTACGCGCCCGTCATTTGCCGATCGCGCCGCTCCTGAACAAATATGGCCAGAAGCGGTACCGAATACGAATTAGGCGGAGATGCAATTTCGCCGGGTGATGTGACGTTTCGAACGACTTTTAACGTAAGTACAGAGCGTTAGGAATTTTTCATTTTGAAAATTATACTCGCACGTTATATTTATTGCTTTCGGCACCGAATTTAGTGCGACAAAGTAATTTGCAAAGTATGTACTTAAAGCGAATGCTGAAGTGTCGAAAGTCGAAATGTTCATGTTATTTTTCAAGAGTAAATTAAGTAAAAGAGAGTTTGTCAGTCTCGTAGAAAATGGAAAGCTGTCTCTGAAAACAATATTTGAAAGAAAGTATTAAAATGTGAAATACTCTCTGTCCATATTTGAGTGGAGACCAAGAGTATATACTGATAGGTATGACGAATATATTATTAATATTTTTTTACGATTTTATTTTGTATTGTAGAGACTTCTTTTGTGTTTTAGAAACTTGAGTCTGTTTTGCAATTTTGTTTTTTCTGTAAGAAAACTAATGTTTTTTTTACCCTACAATTTATTTCATTGCAAAACATTATTAAGATGTGTGCACATCCATAAAGATTCTGAGTTGGTACAACTATCACGAAATCGAAGTCTGACCGCAGTTTAAATTAAAAGTTGCGTTGCCACACACAGATTTTTATTCACAATTCTCACCATTTCACCACTATAACATGCAGTAAATTTAACTGAGTACTATTATATATTATGTGTAGATTTTTAAGAGTAATTTAACTAAGCACAATAATATGTATACACAATACACACATTTACACAACACAAACTTTTAATGTACCTAGTTATGTTCAAAGGTTACTTTTATTGTAAACTGGGGCGGCCGTTGTTATCCGCTACACAGTTTTTAAGCTTAAGCGGATAGCATCGTATAAACTTAATAAATGTAAGTAGGTAACAATTTTTTGTTCAATAAATACATTTATTTATTATTATTAAAAGAGCGGCGCTGATGATTAACGAGCGCGATCTCTTCGTTCGTCTGGTAATAGCCTGCGTGACGGGGAGGGTACGGTTTTACCGAGTCCCACATAACACGCGGGCAAGCTACTTCAAACCCATGGGTATTTCACCCTTAGAGCATTAAGTTTTTAACCGTCTCTGTGGTCTAGTGGCTAAGCTACCGGTTTCAGACCCAGAGGTCCCGGGTTCGATTCCCAGCGGGGGGCACATCTTTGTGTGCTCGGTTTGGTTGGTGGTAGGGCTGTTAAGTCCGCCTGGCTAGCTACCACCATCTTATCTAAGTCTGTCGCTATAACAACGATGTTTATAGCATTGTTGTGTTCCGGCAGTTTGAGATAAGATAGCCAGTTCCTCGGTGGTTGTGGATTCCGGGTGAAGCGCGCTTCCACCTTCGGCCTTATCGTCACTAACCATCAGGTGAGATGAAGGCCAAGGGCTTACCCGTTGCCAATATAAAAAAAAAAGATGGTTTAATGCTCTAAGAGTTTCCCCGACCAAAAAGAAGACTGTATAGGCTGCGCTCAAATCCCTTTGCCTTCCCTAAATAAATAAAAAAACAAAGATGTATTTTTACACATACTTTATCGGCGGTTATGCTCTTAATAAGCTAGTATATTTTCAATGAAATGGTCATGCCTTGTATTAATCGACTACAACTACCGATCCTAAATTACTCAATATTATCCAAAACAATATTAAGATTATTCTAATAATAACTTATTATATAGGCCACCTCCTATTGTAGTATTTAGATTGGGTAAAGCTCGATTAAACCGGATCACAACGCGCTAAGCCATTATAATCTGCTTGCGTTTACAATCATAGATCTACGAACGCTCGCGTTTGTAGCGAACTAAGTACCTAAATTAATCGGAAAACTTCCTTCAGATGTGGCAAATATATTAATAATTAATTCATAAATGTTAATAATGTGATCTTCGGTTTATATATCATCATCATCATCAGTCGAAAGACGTCTACTGTTGGACAAAGGATCTCCACAACGACCGGTCTTGTATTACTCGCATCCAGCGACTTCCCGCGACCTTCACCAGATCGTCTCAGTCCACCATGTTGGAGGCCTGCGTACACTGCATCTTCCGTATATTATAAACAGTGTAAAACTTTTGGGCGGCGACGGGCTCACCACCTGTCACGCTGAGCACATGTGCAGTATTCGGTGAAAAGTGGACAATGGCAGATGCAGCTTTTGCGGTTCTCATTGCTTAGTCTCTGACTAACCCTTCGGGCATAATAGTCGTGATTATATGTATGTATTATGTATATTTATGTGAAACTTTTTCCAAGGAACAAAAAGATAGGGTAACATGCCCAGTCTCCGGCTCTTAAGCGCTTAGCTGACTTAATTCACTTACTTAATATAACTGATTTAGAGGATTCAGTATATAAATATATTTTTTTTATGCTAGAAATATGTTCAAGATTAATTTTTAAACTGATATAATATACAAAGACTGCCAGTTTTTATATAAATAAAAGTTTTTTAGAAAAGTACGTTTTTGCCAGTGTCCGGCCACACTTATCTAGTGACCGACCACTACCAGTGTTCGGCCACCTAAATATAAACCTACAGCTATTGAATGGATAATAAACTCTCAGAGTAAACGAATAAGGATTATATTGTAATGATCCCACAATCGAAGGATTTTTGACAACTAATGTGCTACGGATTTACTTGCGGATTTTATGAACCGCAAATCTTTATTTATAAAGACGTATAAAAAATAAAAAGTAAGTATTGAAATACAAAACATTTAATTAGTAAACGTGACGACGTAATAATAATTTTAATTAAACTATATATTTTAATGGATTTTTCTTTGCAACCAGCACTAATCATTAAAATAAATCCTTTTTTTTTCTAAATATTAATTGCAAATAAATAACAAAACGTAATACTTAGAAAAATGCAAATATAATAATAAAACTCTTGCTAATAATAAAACGTTACTAAATATTATTAAACAGACAATTTTTTTAAATACTGGTACCATAGCCAGTGTCCGGCCGCTTAGTCATTTTGAGGGGCCGGCTATCTGGTCATAGCTACCAGTATTCCGGCCATTCTATTCTCATACAAGTAATTTTACCTATAATTTTTATCTCTGCTGAAATCGGCGGCTGGATACTGGCCATAACTAAGGTTTAATGCTAAGGCCTGTCACTACTAACATTACTTACACTTCACAACACCCTAGGTATTAATAAATACATAAAAATCATGGTACCGTTATTGCTAGTGTCCGGCCGGGGTGGGCTGGACACTGGAAATAGCCATTTTCTGTTCCAGACCACCGGCCCCCATCTTTTTTAAATAACGGGCGTTGAAAAGTCATATTTAAAAACTAAATCGTGTAAATAGACATACCGACGTGTTATAAAATATAAAACTTTATTGGTATTATAACAAAATATACATGAACTAACCAGTTGAAAATACCTCTGCACTAATTTTTTTATTAAGTTGTGGTTAAATTGTCACGCGTGCACTGACCTCCACTTTTAGATGACAACTAAACGTAGAAAATTTAGCTTGCCTTGCCGATGTCGCTGTGTCTATGTTGTAGGTAATTCAAAATACTTTCTAAGAGGATTGATTATAGGTTCAAATTCATTTAATTATTCTTATTTTATTTAAAAATCATGTCGCACGGCCGGGCACTGGAGGGGGCCGGCACACTGGGCATGTTACCCTACTACTTTATTGTAAATGGCAAAAAAATTACAAGTAAGCAAAGTACCTACTCTTTTTTTATTCTTACACAGTGGTTGAGGATTCCGGGTGTAACGCGCTTCCACCTTCGGCCTTATCATCACTTACCATCAGCCCCCTGAGCACGGATCTTTTATCGAAGGATAAAGTGACATATTAGACGATAAAATTTGACAGTTCAAGTACTGCCGATGTCAATTTGTCGACGTCTAATGTCACTTTTATCGGTCGATAAAAGATCCGTGCTCGCACTGCAGGTGAGATAAGGCCATTTACTTACCTGTATATACTTGGCTTCATCTCACCTGCTGGTAAGAATCCTCAACCACTGAGGAACTGGCTATCTTATCTGTAAACTGTCGGAACACAACTGTTTGCGCCACAGCGCAATGGATAACCGTCGCTGCGCCGGTCAATTAAAGTGCATATTGGTGCAACGAATGTGCAACGAATGATCGGCCAATCACAGCGAGGTGACAATTATACTAGACGAAGTGTTCGCCCGCGCCGCCGGCGCTGGCGCAAAGGCAGTGTGCTCCGACCGTTCATAGAGAACCCACGCGCGCGCGCGCAAGAACTCAGCCCGTGAACAACCATTGTGTTAAGTGTATGTGAATTGAGAGCGCTTTGTTTACCAGCTCAACTACCCCTAAAACGCCACCGACCAGTGAAGTGTGTTGTGTGTTGCCGCCCACAAGCCTGCGACCCCGCGCCTAGAGCGCCAGTTGCCTTCAGCTCCAACCAGCTCCAGCCCGAACCAAGTAAGCCCCAGCAATCCTATTTTATCATTTCCCTCCGCCGCATGTTGGTGCCTTAAGCGCCAACATTTATGGTCCTTCGAGCCGGATACATACAGTCCACTAGTTTTTAAACCCTACCTTACACACTTCATTTTTTTGCCTCGACTCGTGCCGCCACCCATACACGCCTACACAACTGCACACAACACCCACACAATGCACGCCAGCCCAAACACCCCTTACTGCCCTTACTGCAGGACTAGGGGGCATAGACTAATAGCGTGCGCTACCTACAATGCCCAGCCGACGCAGGGCCGGTGGGATTTTGTGGTGTCGCGCGAGCGCTGTCCCCGCTGTCTCGGACCACATTACCCGGGCGAATGTAAGTCGGTGAAGGCATGCAGAGTGTGTGGCATCGCCGACCACCACACGTCCCTTCACCGACCGGACGACGCCACGCAGCATTACCAGCCGGAATCGGCGGCGCGGTGGCTTCCGCCCCAGCTGCGGGACACTCCGGCAAAGCGACCCACCGACAGAACGCTGCATGCGTCCGCGCATGCACAGCAATCGCATCAGGGGTCGCAGGAGTGGGTACATGTTACCGTAGCCCCACATTGTTAATACAGTCCGCTATTATATATATATATAGGATAACTATTTCAGCCCATTAACTATTTCATTACATGTTGGTCATTCGACCCGTTAAAATAATATTTACTCATATTTCGTAGTTATCACGTAACTTAATTTTAATTTCTGATTTTTAAATTTTATCGCGTAACATTCCTAATTTCATTACCTTACATGACCCTTTCTGCACGATAGACGTTGCAAAGTGCATTGCGAAATATTATTAACCTACCTACAAAAATAAATTAAGAACGTGTTCCAAGAACAGTGTTCGATTCGTGTTATATTTTTACTTACTAATTAGCTTGCACATATAACTTTAGTTACGTATAACACACCCGCGTCTAGACGACGATATTGTTGTTTTTCCCGTTTTATTTTGTAATGAAATTTTTATGGTCGTGTCGTGTTAAATCGGCTCAGATCTCGTGCATGCTCACCACGCGTGCCAAATAGCGTGCTTTATTTTTTCGCTCGTGTTAATTTTATATTTTTTCTGCTTTTAATTTTTGCCTTGGCAATCGACTCAATCTCGTGCGTGCTCACCACAAGAGCATAGTACTTCTACACACGTGCACCCACACATCAGCCTGCAGCACATACACACATGCAGTCTGCTTTTTATTTGCTTCAATTGCGGTCGCCTTTTATTGCGCCTTTGCTCTTTGCGCCACAGCGCGCATTGCGCTTTTCTGTGCCTATATGCTACCGTGCTCAGTGCACAGCCTTTTTTGTTGTTGTTTTTGTGCCTGTATGCTATCGTGCTCAGTGCACAGCCTTTTTTGTTGTTGTTTTGTGCCTATATGCCATCATTCTCAGTTCACGATTCAAGTGACTACATGATGGCATGCCCAGTGTAAAGCCTTTTTTGTTGTTGTTTTGTGCCTATATGCCATTATGCTCAGTTCACGATTCAAGTGACTACATGATGGCATGCCCAGTGTACAGCCTTTTTGTTGTTGTTTTGTGCCTATATGCCATTATGCTCAGTTCACGATTCAAGTGACTACATGATGGCATGCCCAGTGTACAGCCCTTTTTGTTGTTGTTTTGTGCCTATATGCCATTATGCTCAGTTCATGATTCAAGTGACTACATGATGGCATGCCCAGTGTACAGCCCTTTTTGTTGTTGTTTTGTGCCTATATGCCATTATGCTCAGTTCACGATTCAAGTGACTACATGATGGCATGCCCAGTGTACAGCCTTTTTTGTTGTTGTTTTGTGCCTATATGCCATTATGCTCAGTGCACAACTCACATGACTACATGATGGTATGCCCAGTGTACAGCCCTTTTTGTTGTTGTTTTGTGCCTATATGCCATTATGCTCAGTGCACGACTCGCGTGACTACATGATGGTATGCCCAGTGTACAGCCCTTTTTTGTTGTTGTTTTTGTGCCTATTTGTTGCTGTGCTCAGTGCACGATCTTACTCATACAGTCACACACGTGCATTCCTCTCAGCTCATCATATACACACCCACTCGACATTAACTCAACACAGCACGAATCGGGGCTGTAGTCCCCATTTAACTTCCATTCCTCCCCCCCCCCCCCCCCCCTCCTACCCTCTGGGGCCCGGGAAGATGTTTGCGCCACAGCGCAACGGATAACCGTCGCTGCGCCGGTCAATTAAAGTGCATATTGGTGCAACGAATGTGCAACGAATGATCGGCCAATCACAGCGAGGTGACAATTATACTAGACGAAGTGTTCGCCCGCGCCGCCGGCGCTGGCGCAAAGGCAGTGTGCTCCGACCGTTCATAGAGAAACCACGCGCGCGCGCGCAAGAACTCAGCCCGTGAACAACCATGTGTTAAGTGTATGTGAATTGAGAGCGCTTTGTTTACCAGCTCAACTACCCCTAAAACGCCACCGACCAGTGAAGTGTGTTGTGTGTTGCCGCCCACAAGCCTGCGACCCCGCGCCTAGAGCGCCAGTTGCCTTCAGCTCCAACCAGCTCCAGCCCGAACCAAGTAAGCCCCAGCAATCCTATTTTATCATTTCCCTCCGCCGCATGTTGGTGCCTTAAGCGTCAACAACAACAATGCTACCTATTATGTAGCATTGTTGTTATGGGGCACCAGATGAAATAAGACTACTCGTTCTTAACGTATTTACATTAAAATTAATCAATTTAATACCAAGAAAAGAAAAGGAAAAGTACCAAAAATCGTGTACTTACAAAGTGTTTCATTTTAAAGTTGAAACCATCTCCACAAATAGGCACACGTCGATTCTCAATAAAGCCCGTTCATAAATGCTTAACTTAAACAAGGCGCGGCGCGGTTAAACGTAATATACGTGACCCTCTTATCTTCAGATGGGATAATCTTTTTTTCATTGTACCGGTAAATCTTTTAAGATTCACCTGGCAACACTAGTGCCCTTGATATATGGCGGCGGGCCACCTGCGTGCCCGACAAATGCAGACATACGTCACACTGTGATATATTGCCCACTATCCTTTATACGCGCCTATCCGGCTGTATAGAAGATTTAGATGGTGCTGCGATTTCTTTTGTGAGGCTTCTTCGCTTACAAGTTACTTGATGATAACTGTGAGCAATGGGAGCGATGTGAATGTTGCCATTGGTTTTACCATTTTGTGGGGTACTTTGTTGGCCGTGTAATGAACGCGGGAAATTGTCTTCGTATACATTTTATCTATCAGATTAATAGTAGAGGATCCGAGTATACAACGACCTTCACCGAGCCGGTTAATGGATAAAAAGTATTTTATATCAAATTTAATGTGTTAAAAAATATATTGCGAGTGGGTTGGCTGAAAAATTTCAGTCCAGTTTTTTAATATTTAATATGATTAATTAAATATAAAAAAAAATTTAAACATTGCACTTGTTTGGATAATAGATAAATTAAATAGGTACCAATCAAAAGTATGAAGCCAATAGAACATGCAAACGTTAGGTTAACTATTTCTTTCCTGTCATAACATTGGGTAGGCAAGGCAGGTGTAAACAGGTACCTAAGTCAAATTAGTAATTTGCAACCGTCTGGTTAAATAAATAAAATTTATGTTTATATAAAGATAATCGCATTACAAACACACACACACCAAACCAGTGCAATGTAAAAAAAAA
The DNA here is from genome assembly GCA_963921215.1 of Scoparia ambigualis. Taxonomy (NCBI): domain Eukaryota; kingdom Metazoa; phylum Arthropoda; class Insecta; order Lepidoptera; family Crambidae; genus Scoparia; species Scoparia ambigualis. The sequence continues at coordinate 12,402,620 of OY992521.1, read as the reverse complement.
ATTAAATTAATCATTAAAGGTACTGGACTGAAATTTTTCAGCCCAGCCACTCGCGATATATTTTTAACATATTAAATTTGATATAGAACACTTTTCATCCAATAACCTTTTCGGTGAAGGTCGTTCTATACTCGGATCTTAGACTATAAGGTGAGCCGAGCTGAGCCACGATTTGTCGCTTTTAACCTAAGCATTATTCAAGTGCCGCGGTGCTTCAATTCAATCAATCGCCTTGGTCTTGCTTAAAATGACTGAGTATAGAGGCATGAACTAAAGCTTTACTTGCAAGTGTATCTGTGATAGCCATTTTTTAAGGAAGGCCGTTTGTCGTTTTCTGAATCAGAAGCTTAAAATAATAATGATTCCACTTAACAAAAAAACACAGTAAGAAATATTAAAATCGTATCTTAATAGGTGTTCTGAGGGCTGAGTGTAAGTTTGTAAATGTGCAAACGTTACTATCGCGTTTGAGTTAAGTTTTGACAGATAGATCTTAAAGCTAAGTAAATAAGATCGAGAATCAAAACTCTTAACTCAAACGCGATAGTAACGTTTGCACATTTTCAACTTACACTCAGCGTTCTGGAGTAGTTCTGATCATGATAAAACTCATGAAAAAATCAGAAATGTAGACTGTGGCAGTGGACTGCTTTGCAATTCCTCATTGTCTGGTCTCTGCCTAACCTTTAAGGGATTATAGTCGTGAGTATATGTGTATCAATATTATTGTTATCCTGAACACTGCATGTGGTTTGCAATAAAGACACTGAAACATTGTAACACCGAGGTAATCCTCACTAGTTGGGGATTTCGTGTGAAGTGCGCTTTTTATTTCGGTTTTATCGTCACGTCTCACCGTTCCTCGGTTGCACGTCCGTCGTCGGGTGATAATTACAATTGATAAATAAAGGCATATTTGTTTCAATAAATTTTACAGTCTGCTCATATTGTAAAGTAAACAAATAACAAAAAGTGTTATGCGTAAAAACCTCAGTGGGGATTGCAATGTCAGTGGTATAAAAATATGACTAGGTTAAAACTTATGCTCAAAACATTTAAAACTTGCCGTGGGTTTCACAGTAAAGTTTACCAACCACTAAACCAAGATGAAGGCTTTTCAGGTAAGAAAATTTTATAAAAAAAACTATGGGTGTCTTATTAAAATCCATTAGGTAACATAATTTCCCTTAAGGGGAGGTATTTCGAGCGCTTCCCTCTCGTTCTCTCGACGGTACAACGGTAAGGGACGGGTATAACAGCGAAGCGGTGCGAATAATCGCGTTTTATATTTTAAAAAATTGATAGATGTAATAAATAAAAAACCATCGGTTATAATAACTCAAGTTATTTACGAGCTTCATTTTAGTAAATGACTCATAATATCAAATCACTTATTTTAATAATAAAACCTGGAAAAGAAGATAAAATGACACAAAAATATGTAACTTTGTGAATTTTATTCTATCGAGCCAACTTTATCAAATCGTGTTTCCATCGGATGTATTTCACAGAATAAAGCCTCAACAATATTTGATAATTTTCGCAGATTTTAATTTTACTGGTTAGTACTTCATAAAGTAATTCTAAGAACGTGTTATTTTAGTTTTTCACTAACACCTAGCCTTAAAGCGTTCTTAAACGATTTCAAAGACCGTAAATTTTCATTCATTTATTTATTTAACGTTCTCATATCAATGAAACTCAATTTTTGGGCCACAGTGGCTCCCAAATTGTGAACAAGTCTCAGAATTCCTTATTAGAACATCTAAACACTTCTATTAGACTGCGCAGGACAAGAGGTCCTTAACAAGGATGAAAGGAAAAAATATATAAAGGAAAACTCGCGACGAACGTACAATCATTTAATGAATTCGCAATTTGCATACCGACAACGACCCGAGGAGAAACCGGGGATATTTAGAGAGCAGATATTACGATACTGTATTATTTTTTATACTGTATAATTTAATAGTGTACCATATTTTTATTGGGTCAGTCCGAGCTGATTTCTATTGATTGTGTACAACAGAAAGTATACTTTTTTAAAAAAGGTTGAATTTATTTCTACGAGCAGGATTTGAACCTGCATAAAAAGTATACGGAAGATATTTTGCGTCGTATAAATACAAGAAAAATTAAACAAAAATACACTTTCCCTTAGATATAAACAGCAAAATATTATCTATCTCATTGGTATTCTATTCTGATAGTAATTACAAATTATACTGACAGTTAATACAATTGCACCGTTTTGAAACACACTTTACCCGGAATTAAAAATTGTTGAGAAATTATTCGACTAGATAGATAAGATGGATTCCATACGCGCAAAACGCTCTGTTAACTCTTTTATAACACAAACATCTAAGTACTGGAACTTCTTGCCGCTGCTGCATTCCCTGGACTAACGATCAGACGAAGCCGGCCAAGTCATAATTGACTTGCGACTTTACATGAATACATGAGTCAAGGTTAGAGTGAAATATGGATTATTAACCAAGGGCATAAAGCAGTGTCTTCTGTCGCGGGTGACGATTTAAATCGCGAGCGTAATGAAGGACTCGAGGTTTACTCCCGAGCGTAGCGAGGGTGCTAAAAACTTAAATCACGAGCGAAGCGAGGGATTTAAGACGAGTCCTGAGTGTAGCGAGGGTTTTAAGTTCACCCAAGACTAAGACAGCTTTATCACCGAGGAAAAAACTCTACTTTTTGTACCATTTGCAAAAAAATTAAATAATATGAGAAAAAAAAAATGTCTTAATAAATTCCTAGACTAATATTTTTTTGTCGGAAAAGCAAAGGCATCAAGCTCATACGGCCTCGTCGGTTTTCGTAATTTTATTTAATAATCATAACTGCATAATAAATGCGTATTCCTTTTTCAAAAAGATGTATAATGCTTTTCACTCCTCTTGCTCAAAAAGACCGTCATTGTAGCGTTCTAGAGCGGGGCTAAAATAGCTTTTCTCGCCCTAGGGGAAAAAGTATTTTTTTTTTAAATTTTTGTCTGTCACATACAATGAGCCTACAAAAACGAAAAAGTATTTAGTCTTATGTAGAATAATCATGAAAAGACTCGACTTATTACTCTTTACCTAGATCTACAACTTTTTTGAGATAGTTATTATTAAAGTTTATGGTAAAATTAGTAATCATTTGAATCTATGGACAACACAGACCACGCTTCAGCAAGAAAAAACTGCACAGTCTGTCTGCACATGTGCTTAGGTGGAGAGCCTTTAGCCCGTTAGTCGCTTTTACGACACCCAAGGGAAGAGAGGGGTTGGTAGTATTATTTTGATGAGCCCGTCGCCGTTCTATGCTGTTGTACGTATGTGCAGTCTTTAGTCCATTAGTCGCCTTTTTCGAGACCCAAGGGAAGGGAGGGGTTGGTAGTATTATTTTGATGAGCACATCGCCGCTCTATGCTGTTGGATGTATGAGCAGTCTTTAGTCCATTAGTCGCCTTTTACGACACCGAAGAGAAGAGAGAGGTTGCTAGAATTATTTTGATGAGCCCATCGTCGCTCTATGCTGTTGGATGTATGTGCAGTCTTTAGTCCGTTAGTCCCCTTTTACGAAATCGAAGAAAAGTGAAGGGTTAGTAATATTATTTTGATGAGCCTATCGCCGTTCTATGCTGTTGGATGTATGTGCAGTCTTTAGTCCGTTAGTCGCCTTTTACGACATCAAGTTAAGAAAGGATTTGGTAGTATTATTTTGATGAGCCCATCGCCACTCTATGCTGTTGGATGTATGCGCAGTCTTTAGTCCGTTAGTCGCCTTTTACGACACCGAAGGGAAGAGACTGGTTTGTAGTATTATTTTGATGAGCCCATCGCCGCTCTATGGTGTAAGATGTACGTGCAGTCATTAGTCTGTTAGTCGCCATTGACGACACCCAAGGGAAGAGATGGAAAGACTGCACATATCTACCATCCAACAGCATAGAGCGGCGATGGGCTCATCAAAATAATACTACCAACCATTCTCTTCCCTTGGGTGTCGTTAAAGCAACTAACAGGTTAATTTTAAATAAAATAAACCAATTCATATTGTATTGCATTGTTTTATTTTCTCGCATTCGTAGTGAAAAGCAGAGTGTAACACACGGCGCTAAAAACCCATTAAAACTCGGTTTCTATTTACTCCCTCGCTAAAGCTCAGGAGTAAAACTACCTCGTATATAATGGGTCATTTTAGCCCCTTGTATAACAATCTACTATTATATACAAACTCAATGGTGTAAACACAGATGTAGTTCAGTATAAATTTCGGTAAGTATTCCAAATCTAAATCACATTCTCCCCCTAGAGGATGAATGAAATTCAGTACAATTTTCTTTCCCTGTTTTTAACTGATTAAAAATGACTATTGTTATGTTCGCTTTTTGTGGCATAGAATGTCACTTTTTTGAGCAAGTGGTACGAAAAGGTTATTTCTATTATATTTCTTTCACACATCTTAACTTTACATCTGGTGAGACTGTTAAATACTCACCTTCCCTTTTCGTTAAAAAAAGAAACAACAAAGAAGCGGTCAAGGTTAAAGCACTAGGTTAACTTAACGACCCGTAAATTAAGTCACACTAACATGACGCTGGCACACTCGTAAAATTTACGATCCTCTCTTACAAATTACAAAGTCTGCGACGAGGAAGTCGTTCTATAATCGTGCTCTTGTCTCTCCTATTATTGGTGTCCCTTTTGTTCTGCCTTTAAATTAAAGACTATTGACCTTAACTTTTCCCCGGCCGTCTTTGTACTGCAACTTAAGTAGTGAGTAGTCACTATAACTAATTACAAGAGGCAGCTACAGTGGCGCCCCCATCTTTCTCCGAGTATTAAGTATTTACGGAGTACCCATCTACTTTATGTGCAGTGATAAAATGAAAGCGTTTTTAAAGGGATTTACATTAAGTACCAGGTTGTTTAAGCCATTTGATGCTTTATGGAAAGATTTGCGTGTGGCTTTAATTATTTTCGAATGAGGAAATCCGTAGCAGGAAAGTCAACAATACAATTCAGTTGATTAGTAAGGTTGTAAGCTATCATTTTAAGTTCGACAGGGCATAAGGTTTATGAACTTCCGGCCATTTGGGGCAAAAGCGTTCTGGTACATTTTTGTCTGAAGTGGACACAACTTGATACCTAGTAAGAGCGGTCATAGAATGGTTGTTAGATGATCTGGTCGAGGTCGCAGGATTTGTGTGTGCTGGTAACCAGGCAAACTTTGTTGCATGTAAACTATGTTTAACATTGAATGTGTTCCGGCAGTTAGTCGGAATGATTATATTATTTGTGTATTAACTGTGCCGCTGGCGGGCATAGCTACAATTGATGAGTCTTGACAGCTTGACAGCATTGACTATGAGGGTACTATTATGCATTGAAATATTCGCAACTCATTCGATTCTACCTGGGGTTTGAAGTTGAATTCGGACGAAGCGCTGTTGCATGTTTGATGATTATGATGATGATTGCATTGTTTAGCTATCCACCCAAATTTCTAGAAGCTATGTGAAGTGGACTGAGGCATTAAATTCCGCAAACAGAGCCAAATTGGTTTTTTTCTGACGGTGGGTAAGTAGGTAATAATTTTTTCGTGCGTAGTAAAAGGGAGGACTTTATTTCATTACTTCTTTCAAGCAAGCTTTTCATATTTTATTAAGCCACCAAGTTAACGGACGACGAATTTACGTCCGTGAAAAGGGCTCGTTTGCCGAAAGGGTGAGTTCACGGCCCTTACTCCGGCCGCCACTAAAACGTGGACGCGGTCGGCGCCGGTAATTCGGGGATTTTTCCAGTCAGTCCGTTTGCGAGGTATCATTCCATTCCGTGCTATGTGCTGCCACGTAGTTCTGTTAGCGGTATTAATTAAATGCAAGCCCCTGAGTCCATTTTACGAGGTCGGCCCGAGTGGAACTCGTTTCGTTTATCCGCTTCCACTCATAAGCAATTACTTTACCAAAACGACTCGCCGAGTGAGCGGGGACGTGCAAAGAAATTAAGCTTTGCGGATTTTAGGGTTTACAAGTTTAATGGGGAGCAGCGATTTGAGCGTGAAATGTCAGGTGTTTGCGATAAGTCGCGACTCGCGGCGTGTGATTAACTTGATAACAAAGTTTTGGATAAGACGGTGGCGGCGCGGTCTTGAAGGAAATCGACGTGGTAATCTGTCTCGGTGATTCCAGTTGCGCACTTTATTTAATAAACGGAAGAACAAATACAATTTTATTTTATGCCAGCGGTATTTTTGCGTTTTTTGTATATGTGTCATAGAACAATGTCCTTCAATAATTAGGTGTAAGTTTAGAATAGTTTACTGTTAATAGTCAGTAAATTTCGTAATAAAAAAATTGTATTGGCTAACTACTCATTGAAATGAAACCATTTTTCGTAAGTAAGTAGTTAAATAAAAAAAATTGAAAATGCGCGAACAAACATTCTCTTCTTCTCTTCTCTTCTAGAACTCTTTTCTTTATCTTTATACAAATAAAAAATATCTATATCTCTAAACTTAACTGTACTTTTATACTCCAAAATATCAACCATTTCCAATGTGTATTATTGTGTAAGAATCAATAAAAACAAGCGTACGAACCTTCGATGATCGAAGATACGAACTAATAAAAGAAGAAAACCACAGAGGTTAAAAGTATAATAAAGAGGTGCTTAAGCGCTTAACGAAAAAGTATATTAATAATCGAGGCCATTTATAAGAAATCAGCACAAAGGGTCTCACTCTCGCTCAAACTTTGCCGATTGGGCGGTAATCTCGCACTGCATGGAGCAATTACGTTGTCAATCCATTTTGTTGTCGCCCAGCCGAAACTATGACAATTGAGTATTAGGGTCTGCAGATCCATAAACAATGCAAAACTTTTTATTTTATTTTTCATTTATTCAGTCGACGCAACACTTGTTTTTGACGATTTGGTCAAGACACAAGGATAAGAAGGAGTTACCTATAAACAAAAGTTTCGTCTCTTATCTCATTTTTAAAGTATTTTGTCAGATATCTTTATTATTGAAATTTGGCATTCACAATGCTATATAGATATAGGATAAAATGATTTCGACTGTGAGGGTAGACTTCACAGTGACGTAGGTAATACCGCTGGCTTGCAGCGTAAATCAAACTACTAGGAAAAATTCAGCGAGTCTTCTGGGGTCGAGACCCCACTGCTCTAACCGCTGAGCTACCGAGGTAGCCCAGCGGTTAGAACAGTGGACCGGCAATCCAAAGGCCGTGGGTTCGAATCCAATTCGAGCTTCCTGAGACTGGTTGATTTTTTTCTAGTAAACATTTTATCCTATATTGTCAGATTTTAAAACTCAAAATGCAAAAAGTATGTCGCTCAAATACGTTTTTATGTTAGTTAAATGTTAATTTTAACCCTTCTTATCCTTGTTTCTAACATCTTCGCTCTTACCACATTATCTTACGTCGTATTATTATGTCCCAAGACAAGATCTATGGTACAAATCCTAGGTCTATGCTATGATTTATCGATGCATAGGACAATATCATGACCACCAATTCAAATTTGACAAGCGTATAGTGTTTACGCCAATCTCAATTATAGCGCTAACTGGAATTCTTTTCCCGTGGGATTGTTATAGTTACTATAGTTTCATCATCATCATCATCATCAGCCTATAAACGTCCCACTGCTGGGCATGGAATCCCACGTAGACAAGAGCACGTGTGGGGATATTGGGCCATAACCCACCACGCTGGCCCATCGGGTTGGTGGGTTTTAACGACTGCCATCTTACGACAATAATGGAGGCCAACGGCTTAACGTGCCTTCCTAAGCACGGAGGAGCTCGAGATGTTTTTAATTTGGTCACTTATCCAGCGACTGATTACTGTTTTGCTAGATTAAATGGTTTATGTATTTACTATTAAATTACGCTCTTATAAAAAATATATTATACACTAAAGGATATTTCCTAAAGAATGTGCTAATTTATTACGCGATTAGATGTACTTTACTCGATTATGAAAAATCCCGAAAACAGGCCAAATAAAAGTCAAAAACGGATGATTTCTTAATTTTTTTTTTAAATCGACATTTTTTAATGTAAATATTTATTTTGAAGTACTACAGAGAACCTGCTAATTCATTAAATCCTATAAAGTCCATATAGGCAAAAAACCTATAAAAACCTATAAAACGCGCCTATTTGCGCCGCTTCGCTGTTATACCCGTCCCGTACCGTGTCGTACCGTCGAGAGAGCAAGAGAGAAGCGCTCGAAAGGAAGATCGCCTACCGAACGCGTTAACCGCTGCGCCATCGATCTCCTATATATTATAGTTTACTTTACTTTTATATAAGAGGGTTTAAGTCCACTACAAAAACTTTGAAATCGCACAAGTCAGCCTAAATAATCATTAAAAAAAAGTTAATAATCTATTTAAATCTCTGTATTTTACTTAAGCACGCAAAGTGGTATTAAAATTGGTTTCTAAAATATTAACTTAGAAGTTTGTATGGGAATCAAAATGCGTTTGAATTTGGAAGTTAGTACGGGAAACTGAAATGCGTAAACCTCTTAATGCGCAGTTCTGTTTCCATATTGAACTCGCTCAACACAACAACGCTGAGTCGACTGCCTGGTATTACCTATTTGTCTTCCAGCCGCGCCGTGTGCCTCTTCCGACCTGTAATGTCTATTATTTGAAATTTCACGCATCATTGGCCCGACTGTTCCACTCCATAGCCTATTTTTAGACTCATATATAATACTCGTACGACAAAAGTTTCGCCAGCAATTTTCTACGAAATGATATTATTAATGTTGGATAGATGTTTGAAAACTTATATTATGTGGGCTTAGTATTTAATACTACTTCATCGTCTCTTGTTAGAGAGGTATGTGTGGTTGCTATACGTTCTTTGGAATGATCGGAAAAGTTAAGTCACTCAGGGTTTCACACTACTCGATTGAGTGACCTAAAACAAAACAGTTCAGAGGTCTTAATGTGTAGCTTTGATAAACTGATACCAGGATAACCTTTTGGTTCATAACTCTTAAAGGATTGAGGTGATCTCATCTGTCTGTGATCTAGTTATAGTTAGACATGGCTTTCATTCCTAGCGATATCTAATCTTGAACTTGGTTGGGATGGTTCAAGTCTGCCTGACCAGCTACCACCATCTTATCTGTTAGCCGCTAGAACAGCAATGATAGTAGAATTGTTCTGTTCTCACAGTTATGTAATGAGACTTGTGAGATAAGATAGCCACTTCCTTAGTAGTTGTGGATTTTAGGTAAAATGCGCTTCCACTTTTGACCACAATTTCCCTTACCAATTTACCATCAGATATAATGAAGGCTTCCCTGTTATGACAACTCTATATAAACTAATATTATAGAGTTGAAGTTGAGTTGATTGTTTGTTTGTTTGTATTGAATAGGCTCCGAAACAACTAAACCGATTTGAAAAATTCTTTTACCGTTTGGAAGCTACTCTTTCTCCGGGTGACACAGACTATTAATATTATCAAAAATGCGACGAAGTCGCGAGCGGTCCGCTAATTATTATATAAGGCGACTGCTAGAAACCGCAAGAAACTTCAAGGGCTGGTCAGGTCAAGTGTTTTAAACTTGACAAAAATGACAAAAAAGTAATTAGTGCTTTTTTCATTTTTAATTAAATAATTCATTTTGCGAATTTTGGTTGGTTAGTTTTGAGTACCTATCTAATTTATTTTAAAGCAATTACATAAGAATAATACGCACATTTCGTAATAGAAAAATAAATGGGGTCCCATTGCAGACTAACTTATCGCCCGGCTGACGCGGACGGGTCAACACAACGACACGACACGGTTGGGTCAACGACCGGCCGCTGCCCGCGCGTTGTAAATAATCGTTATTTTTAATTGTTTTAATTTTATTTTTCTTATGTTATTGCTTTAAAATAAATTAGATAAGTACTCAAAGACTATCTAATTAAAATTCACAAAATGAATTATTTAATTAAAAATGAAAAAAGCACGAATTTTTATTGTAATTTTTGTCATGATTAAAACACTTGACCTGACCAGCCCTTGAAGTTTCTTGCGGTATCTAACAGTCGCCTTATATAAATAAAAAAAACAGCCCACATTTGATAAAGACCTTTGCCTAGCAATAGGATGGTATTATTGAATAATAATTTTATTAAGTCTAAGTCTTATTACTTGTAATAAAATAAACAAATAAGCACCAAAACCACAAAAACTGTAACCGTTATACTTAACTAAAAATAATAATTATTAAAAATCTTATAAATGTCAGTTAAATATATTAAACCCTCATAATTGAACACAGCCATATTATGTTATTTAAAATCCAAAGTGCTCGTTTTAAAATTCGTATTTATAATCCAATTAACCGGATACACGCTTGTTCTTTTTGTTTTGCGTCTGCACTAATTAGGTATACTCAGCTTGGCTGGGAATTTTTAATTGCTCCCCGGTTTGCCTATTTCAAAT